>OY986438.1:50204819-50359052 GCA_963920525.1 Dichetophora obliterata | reverse complement strand
TGCATTATTGCTTAATAGAATTAAATGTAGAATCTTACTATGCTAAAAGATTTTTGAAAAAAAAAAAAATATAAAATGAGCTTATCACAATGGAGAAATCAATTTTTCACTCAATTTTTTGCACAAATGTGTTTCTTTATTTTTTTGAAAATAGTCACCAACACTTTAATACAAGAATCGTTGAAACTTTTAAATACCTTAATTTTAAACGCAGCCTGTTTCGGATAAAATATACGAAGAAGCGAGTCTATCTCGAACTTGAAACGGATCATTATGGAACACTGGGTATATTTCAATGCGAAATTAAATTGCTTGAGCTTCTGCCAACAACGCTTAAAACTTGTAAAGAGTAGGATTATTTATTGTGTTAGTTTCTTAACCAAAATAGACATAACTAGACGTAACCAAGGTTCATAAATAAGGTTGTGGAACTTGAGAGAAAGAGGCTATTTTTCCTCCTTTGCTTGAACTGTCAACTGTGCTTTTCTTTGATCTATGCATTCATTTTCTTCATATCTTTTCATCCATTCTGACAGTTCGACCGAGCTCGCTCTCAAGTGCCACAACCTTAGAAATGAGCCTTGAACGTGACGAGTAAGTTCTAGAAAATTTAAACTAATGTTAATAACCAAAATGCCCACATGTAACTGATCAAAGTCTGACTGAACGAAACATTGCGACGTGGCGTTTTTTTCCGTAAGAACCGAACTTTAATCGTCTGCATTCGTCGCAACAGCGGACGGCACACAAAAGTATTTAATATAAAATTTTATGTTAAATGTTTGCTGTTTCAGTCAGGTTAATTAAATTTTCTTTAATTTCACTCATTATCACTAAAAGTGCAAAATGTTTTGTTATGATACTTTAGTTTCACAAAACAGCATCACCTTGACAAGTTGCTATCGTCTCGTCTCGTCTATTTTGGTTAAGCCTTAATTTTGCTTTTTTTTTAAAGCAACTGATATTTACAGGTATTTTAAATTTTATATACATTTTAATAATAACAAAAACAATGCAAGCAGTTACTAAGAAATATATATATAAAACGATTTGCTCCAGCAAAACAAAACGATGTTACGTTTGTGATTACGGCACGAACCAAACCAACAACATAAGCAGCTACTGAAAGATTTTACGCTTGATTTTTTTCATACAAATATGTGAATTTTTTCTTTGTTTTTATTAGAACTTAGATTTTACTGTTTTGTGACTTTATTAAAGAAGCGAAAAAATCCAAACTAAGATATTCGTTTCATTCGGGGCATAAATGTGCCTGAAAAATTTGTGAAAATAATCGCCATACAAAACGCCTGTAGGACGTAACTCTACGTCAAAATCTTTTGTCATCCTAAAATTGGAAAATGCGCACTGTGCACTGCAATGTGTATTAGTAGTAGTAGTAGTGGGTGGTGGTGGGATTGGGCTTGAGTGGGCACATGGCATTTTACGTCAGAATGGCATACGCTGTTATTGGATAGCGTTGGAGACACTGCCTTGCTTCTGTGCTCATCATACAGTCTAATATTTTATGCAAACACCTGAGCTCTGAAAATCTTGCTACTCATCTTTTTTTCTTGTTCGTACTTTATGGCTCGATATCATCCTAGCATGGTGCTTGCCTTGTCTTGTTCGCTTGATAGGTACTCTGGTATGTGACCATATATTCATCCACACCTTCACCCGTGATTCACCTTGAATGTTATCAAATTTACTTATCGCATCATTTCACTGCACTTGGTCCTCTGTTTGGCAGAGTTCGGTGAAGGCGGTATACTATACTTAGTATAGCGTAGTTTTTTTCTTTTGTTTAGCTTTGACCCTCTTTTCAGGTTGACAGCTTAATTTTCTTTGGCTTGTTTATCCATTTATTTTCTATGGCATACGTTTATTTGATAAAATGTTCAAGTTATAAAGGTTGTCATAATTTGAATCATAAGCATTTCATCGTATTTCGATAAGTAAGGCAAAGGTTTGGACTAGTTGCACATAGTTTTCGGTTGGGTCAGTAAAATACAAAGAATAAACATTTTTAAAATGTAAAAATAGCAATGAAAAGCTTATATAAGCAGCGAATTTCAATGATTAAAGCTTTTTTTGTTTCCGCAAAATCAAAAGTTATTCAAAGTGGTTTAAAATCATGATTTCTAAATTCGTCTATATATTGTGGTGAAAAAAATAACATGACCAACTCAAACATTTGACTCGTAAACGAGTCCGAAAATCCGATTCGTTAACGAGTCCCAGAATACGATTGATACGGCAGGAGAAGATTGAGATGTATGGTGACAGGAATGAGGCCCGAAAATTTTTCGAAAAAATAAGACGCCTTGCCAATGGTTTTAAAACCGGGGCCTCTTCCTGCAAGGCTGAAAACGGAAATCTAGTGACAGATGTCCAGAGTACACTGACGTTATAGAGGAAACACTTCTCTAAGCTTCTAAATGGCGACGCTGACAACAATCCCGCCCAATAAGGAAGCACCTGTACTCCACCATGTCTGAATTTGGTATTCCTGCAAAACTAATACGACTTTGCAGGATGACACTGAGCAACACCAGCAGCGCAGTTAAAATCGGGAAGGACCTCTCCCCACCATTTATTACCAAACGAGGTTTCAGACAAGGTGATTCCTTATCGTGCGACTTTTTTAACCTAATGATGGAAAAGATCATCCGAGCTGCTGATCTGAGACGTAGTGGCACAATATTCTACAAGAGTGTTATGCTGCTTGCGTATGCTGATGATATCGATATCATTGGCCATAATACGCGCGAAGTCAGTGCAACAATTTTTAGATTATAAAGAGAGTCAAGTCGAATGGGTCTGGCAGTGAATGCAGATAAGACGAAATACTTGGTGTCAACAAACAAACAGTCCCAGCGTCTTGGAACCCACGTTACCGTTGACAATACCTCCTTCGAGGTTGTGAAGAACTTCGTTTATCTCGGATCCAGCATTAATTCAACCAACGACATCAGCATTGAGATCAAACGAAGAATAACTCTTGCCAACAGGTGTTACTTTGGGCTCAGAAGGCAATTGAGAAGCAGTGCCCTCTCTCGACGAACGAAAATCACGCTCTATAAATCGCTCATCATGCCCGTCCTACTTTATGCATCACAAACCTGGACGCTGACCAGTTTAGATGAAAAGACTTTAGGAGCATTCGAGAGAAAGATTCTTCGTAAGATCTACGGACCAATCTGCGTCAATGGAGAGTACCGAATACGGTGGTATGAGCTGTACGCTGACATCGACATAGTCAAGCGCATTAAAATCGAGCGGCTTCGCCGGCTTGGTCATGTTCAGCGCATGGAAGACGATGCTCCAGTGAAGAAAACATTCGATTCGGTACCCAGCGGCGCTCAACGCAGAAGAGGACGACCGCATCTTCGTTGGAAAGACCAAGTAGAGGACAACCTGACGAAGCTTGGAATTTCCAACTGGCGCCAGCAAGCGAAAGACAGAAATGGCTGGCGCCAATTCTTAGATGAGGCCAAGACCGACATACGGTTGTAGCGCCAACTAAGTAAGTAAGTAGTAATTATATAACTTTTAAAAAAACTTTTTGAGTTTTTTTTATACAAAAATTATTTTTTCTATCCAAACCTTAAGCACTGAAGATTAATTTTTTTTTGGTAGAAAATGTATTATATCGCAACCCAAACAATAGATATAAATAAGATCTTTATAAGAATTATTAAAATCTTGTAGAATTAAATCCAAAAAACGACGAAATGGGTAAAAAGTACGTTTCTCAATTTTGCAAAGAATTTAAGGTTTTGAAAAATTGGTCTTATAATTTTTAATAGCTTCTTAAACTTTTTCAGCTTAAGAATATAATATAAAAATAATTCCAAGTTTGCAGTTATTTTTCACTTAAAATCTGCCAAAAATTTTTTAAGCATAATGTTTTGGTTGATATTTTTTTATGTCTTAATTTTTAAAAGCACAAATGCCTTTCATATTTTTTTTATTTTAAAAATAATTTAGAAAAATAAAATGTTATAACTACCTCAAAACAGTTTCTATCAATCTTATTAAAAAAAAATTAAAAGAACTACTATCTTGTTGAATTGTGAATATTGATACCGTGATATTTTTTATTTTTGGTAATAATAGGCAATAATATTAAGAATTTAACATGAAGCATTTATTTAAAAATTGTTATAAAACTTGTACACAAAATTTTCTACAATTTATAGAATAATTAAGCTTTTCTTATGCTTGTATTCTCAGAAAATAAGATTTTATGACAACTATTTTTAATAACCTTCTAGCACCCTCATTTATTCGTCTTTTGTGGCTTTTTTCGAAAAAAGGTTTAAAAAGTTCCCTTAAGTAGTCGTTGTGTCTTAAAATCTATGGGTATGTGGGTATGTGGCTATATCACGTATAGACTCCAAAACTGGATCGATCTTTATGAAATTTTCAGGAAAACTGAAGCCACATCTTGAGAGTGTTCCTGTGAGGTTTGGTAACGATTGGACAAGGGGGCGTGGTACCTTCCATATAAGCCAAATTTGCGCTATCGATCACAAACCAAAAAACGGATATATATCAGACGGTTTCAATCGTAAAAACTAAGATTTGGTCATCTTATTCAGGTGGTTACTGTCGGTAACTGTACAAAAAATGGGCGTGGTCATATTATAAATACACCCACTTTTTCGAAATCATTTCAATTCCGGAGTTCTACACATTTTTATATTAAAACTTGCTATGTAGGTGCTCCAAGAAGCAGTCACGATACATAAATGTTTTCACGCCCACAAATCAATATCTGTTTATATAAAAATGAATCGTGATTTGTTCGGATGCTTAAAAAGGGAGTGTTGCATTATATTTTTTAACCTTTGCGTAGCAGTTATGAACAAATCCGTAGAAGGAAGTATCCAATTTGGTCCAGTCGTTTTCAGTTTTTAAGCATCCGAACAAATAACGATTCATTTTTATATAAACAGATATTGATTTGTGGGCGTGAAAACATTTATGTATCGTGACTGCTTCTTGGAGCACCTACATAGCAAGTTGCTATGTAGCAAGTTGCTATGTAGGTGCTATGTAGGTGCTCCAAGAAGCAGTCACGATACATAAATGTTTTCACGCCCACAAATCAATATCTGTTTATATAAAAATGAATCGTGATTTGTTCGGATGCTTAAAAACTGAAAACGACTGGACCAAATTGGATACTTCCTTCTACGGATTTGTTCATAACTGCTACTCAAAGGTTAAAAAATATAATGCAACACTCCCTTTCATCGCCCACAAATCAATAAAAATGCTATATTTAAGACAGTTTTGGTCGTATTATATTAAAATTTGGCAAATAAGTTTGTATGATAACTGTCATTAACTTTAATAATTTGTTGTTTATCACTTGCTATTTTGTTATGTATCTGTATTCTTACTGCATTTTAAAGACTCTGTCTTATTTGTGAACATTTTCTTTAAATAAATAAATATTGCAAAAAAAAAAAATAAAAATATATAAAAATGGACGTGCTCATACTTCATCTACGCCTACTTTTAAGAAAATATTAAAATACTTCGAAACTATTGGTCCGATTGAGCTCAAATTTTGCAAGTGGCTTTGCTTTGAGTACGAGATGGTTTAAGAAGAAATGCCACACCCTTTTTACCTGCCACAAATATATACAAAATTTGTGTTACCGCTTTAGAGTTATGGGTCGCACAGCTTAGAAATTCGGTATTCGACCACAATTTAGACGTACCGTTTCAGTGATGAAATTTTATATGAGTTGGACAAGGGGAAGGGGCACCATACAACCCAAATTTGCGATATCGATAGTTATAGGCATTCACGCCCAGCTTTGGAATTCAGTTTTAGACCTCAATTTACTATAATATTTACTATAATATCTAATAATATAATATCTTTAAATTTGCTATATCGAATTGTTTTGAAGTTATAGGGGTACAGCGTAAGAATTCGGTATTCGACCTAAATTTATGCATGCACTTTCATTACATACATTTTATGGGCGTAGACAAAGGGGAGTGGCACTTCCCATACAACCCAACTTTGTGCTATCAAATAGCTTGGGAGTTATAAGTCGCACAACGCCGGAATTCAGTATTCGACCTCAATTTACACATGCAGTTTCATTGATTTAATTTTATGTTCATTGTTAAGAGGGGCGTGGCACCTCTCATATAACGTACATTTGCGATATCGAATATCATTGAAGTTATAGGTCGCACAGCGTCAGAATTCAGTATTCGACCTCAATTTATACATGCAGTTCCATCAATTACATTTTATGGGCGTACGACAAGGGGGCGTGAAACCTCCTATATAACCCAAATTAGAGATATCAAATAGCTTTGGGGTTATAGGTCGCATAGTTTTTGAATTCAGTATTAGACCTAAATGTACACATGCAGTCTCGTTGATTACATTTTATGAGCGTTGATCAAGGGGGAGTGGCACCTCCCATACAACAAAAATTTTTGATATCGAATAGCTTTGGAGTTATATGTCTCACAGTTTTGGAACTCAGTATTCGACCTCGATGTACACATGCAGTTTAATTGATTACATTCTATGAGCGGTGATCAATAGGGCGTGGCACTTCCTATACCACCCAAATTTGGTATATCGACTAGCTTTGTGGATATATGTCGCACAGTCTCGGAATTCAGTATTCGACCTCAATTGAGACATGCTGTTTAACTGATAACATTTTATGGGCTTTTGACAAGGGAGAGTGGCAGCAACGCGCCGGGTTTCAGCTAGTATTCTATAAAAATTGGTATGGTTCAAGAATAGCGACAGCTATCTTTATTAATATTTGTTTGTTGGGTCATATGGATTTTGACCTCCTAAATTCAAATCTGGTAAAAGTTCAAGCCGCTCATAATTGGTTCAGAAGTTATAGGCCTCCAAAGTTGCAAAAATTACCTTTAAATCTTGCTATTAACGAGATGGTTAGATTTCAAATTAGAGTTGTCGCTATTCTTGAAATGTTTTAAAAATTTTTTCTGGAGAAACCTACAAAGTTAAAATCGAGTTAGCCTTGTTGAATCTATAGCCCTTATTCTGGTTGTCACCTGTGTCACGGCGACTGAAACTCTTTTTTTTGTTGCCCCTTAACCCTCTACAGCATGCACTATGATCCAGCTAGAAAAAACATTTTTTTTGTCGGATTTATATCCGAAAAGGAATAATTAGATACGCAAACAAAGTATTTTTTCAAAAAAATTGTTCCGTTTCACATAAACATTAATCAGTAGGCTATAAATTCTATAAAAAAAATTAAATTAGTATACTTACTTACACGTTACTTTGGAAAAGCAATGTTTTATTTTCTGAACTCTTTGTTTTTCTAAATTAAAAAAAACAACACGCACTGATAAAATAAACTGAAAATTTCGCGGAACGACGCAGTGAACACCGCCAAGCAATTATTTTCAGCATTCCTGTTGTCACATTTTACCAGAGTTTCCAGTTTTTTCGTACTTTTGGCCGCCATTTGTTGACAACTAAACCGCAAACGCAAAAAACCGCCAAAATATTTTAAGAAAATAAATGAAACCATAATATTTGCATAACGTCATAAATATTTTTATATTATATTTTACATATGACCAGAAATTGCTGCTTAGGGCTCTTATTAGTCATAGTTAAATATATAGTGCCAGAGCCGAAAGCCCTGGCAGATTGTGCTCCTTTCCCCCCTTTGCAAAAATATTAATTTATTGTTATTTTTCATATAATAAATAAATAAATAATTATTCTTATTAATATATTTACATGTACAAACTATAAAAAAACCAAAAAAAAAGCCACGATCAGAATTTTTTGTATTAAATTATAAAAAACGAAAACATAAGAACAATAAATAAAGTAATAAGTACACGGTCAAAAATCTTGGACTAATTTTATATCCAATCGTCGGAATGCATTTCTTATTACTTGTTCTATTAAAATGTAAAAGGTTCAAATTATTAGAATTTTTTTGAATAAATATAAAAATAGTAATTAATACATGTTGGAATACTCTTATCATTTTTGTATACATGTGGCTTCAAAGACCAGTTGGTAGAGCCATAAATTTATAATCTTATCGAAGTGGGTTTGTACTTCAAAGGTGTACTTATTTTTTATTTGTGTGGGTATGTTTTATAGTGGGTAGGGTGCGTAGCCCCTAAGCTAAAGAACCGCATTAGCCTGGGTTCGATTCCCAACTCAGACAGAACGTTTTTTTCAATCAAAATAATTTTACTGTTTAGTCGTGAAGCTTCTTTACAACTTAAGCAGTTCAGAGTCGGCATTAAACTCGTAGGTCCAGTTCTCGATCATTTGTGTTCAAAATTTAATAACAAGCACAACACAATTGATCCTTAGAATTCCGGTCAAAGTCCTTTCTAGGGTTAAAATGGCCAATTTATTTTATTTTAATATTTATTCATTAATATTTAGTCCCATGAGGGAATAAAACTCAATTTTAATATTCGGCGTCGATTTAATTTTAATATAGTTTCGGTGTCATCATATATACAATACAGTTTGCTTATAACATAAGTTCATGTAATGCAATGGCGCTAGTCGACGTAACTAATGCGAATCTTGTGATATAAAACCTTTAAGTAGAACCATTCACAGTGCGATTTTTCGTTCATTCTTTATTTAGCTATAAGCAATTTTTGTACAAAATTATATTTACATAATTTACATTATTATCTTAACCAAATTCTTATTATCTATAGCACCGTAAATAAATTCAGTTATATTTTGTTCTTACATATATTAGGGTGAAGTGTGGCAGTGAAGTGTTGGAAGTATGCAGACATCATTTTCTTGGAGTTCTTTAAAAGCGTGGAAAGTTTTTGTCAAAAAGTTTTATTTTTAATTAAGAAAAAATAGTGTTTCGGATAAAAACTTCATTAGATTTTAAAAGTGAATAGATGAAAAATTTGCTATTATTTAATATCTTTTAATAACACAAAAATTTTGCATTTTTTCACATTGTGGTAAAATATCATCAACAAAAAAAAAACATGTAACATATGTAAATGTAACTATCAGACATTATAATTTTGTGTGTAACATTGAAGTTCTTGCATTTTTTTTGCCTTTATTTGTCTTTCTTTATTTTGGTTTTGTTTTGTGTTTTTTATTGCTTATTAGATATAACTTTGTCACGAAAACACGCGAAGAAAGAGCTGTAGTGATCTACAGTGGATTAAAATAAAATGATTTATGCCATTAAACTAATAAAAAATGGTTTAAGCCTTTAAAAAAATCAAAAATTAATTTATCAAATTTAATTGGAGCAAATGGGAAGGGGAAAACGTGATAGCTCGTTAGCGTATATTAAACGTTCACAATCACATCTTTTGTCATCGCCGTCATTTCCTAGACCGCATTCTTCGCAACATTCTCTGCAAACTCAAAGCGCACGTCAGCCGGACTTGCAGGTGCTTACATCCACTCTCTTACTAGCTCAGCAGAGTTCTTCAAACGCCACCCAGATGACTAAATATTCGCTTTACTACCAAAATGTGAGTGGCATGCGAACTAAATCTGCACAGTTCTTGAGATCATTATCTCTGCAAGAATATGATTTTGTAGCCATAACTGAAACTTGGTTGCACGGGGATATTGCAAATGCAGAATTTTTTGATGAGCACTATATTGTTCATAGATGCGATCGATGTCAAATTTCTACGGGACGTGAAAGGGGGGGGTGGAGTACTTTTAGCTATTAAGGCTTTTTTAAATAGTAAGTTAATACCTTTGCCAGTAGTCGATGGTAATGTAGAGCAAATTTGCGTGGAGGTTAATTTTGAGGGGTCTAAATCCATTTACTTTTTGTTATCTTATATTCCACCAAATAGTGATTTAAGCATTTACCAAAAACACATTGAAAATATCAAGTTTATTGTTAGTAATTTAAACTCTAATCAACAGGCTATTTTATTAGGAGACTTTAACATGTGTAATATTTCATGGTCTTTGGAGGGTTCAAAACTTGTGCCATTAAATGTTATATCTGAAATTGATTCTGTAGTAATATCCTTCTTGTTATCGAATGGTTTGGAACAAATAAACTTTGTCAAGAACGACATTGATCGTGTACTTGACCTTGTTTTCACCACTTGTGATATTAAAGCCAAATGTGATCTAAATTTGCAGCCTATTTCTATAAATACAGTTCATCATAAAGCGTTGCATATATCATTTGAATTTTATAACTTTGATATAAATCCTATGTTTGATAACTACTATCTCGATTTTTTGAAAGGAAACTTTGTTTTAATTAATGAATATCTAGGATCCATTGACTGGTCAGTTCTGAATGCTATTTCTGATCCCAGGGATATTTATAACATAATACGTGATAAATTAAATTTTTCAATTTCTGAATTTGTACCTTTAAAACGGACAAGTTCTTATAGTAAGCCTCCATGGTTTAACGCCAGGCTATTAAATCTAAAAAATATAAAAAATAAAGCTTTGAAAAAGTTCAAGCAAACTAATAGTGATTCGGATCATTTGTACTTTGTTCGCGTTCGGAAGGAGTTCGATTTTCTCCACAGCTTTTTTTACAAACAATATATGTTTAACATCGAGTCTAAACTGAAATCTAATCCTGCTGCTTTTTGGGAGTTTGTAAATACGAAGCGGAAAACTAATGGATTTCCTTCAAGCTTAGAATACTTAAACGAAAAGTCTTGTAAAGAACCTAAAGTCTTAAACCCTGGATTCTTGTAATCTATTTGCAAAATATTTTCAAAGTGTTTACGAAAAACATAATAATACTCAGAGTCTTTCCTTTGATCATCAAATTTCAAATCCATTGCAAAATTTTTTAATAAAAGATGAAGATGTGATAAATGCCATCTCGAACCTAAAACCAAGTTATAAATCTGATCATGACGGTTTTCCACCCATGCTATTTAAACTTTGCGATGTAAATATAACTGCACCGCTTGTAATGCTATTTCAGTCATGTTTAAATGAATGCACCTTTTTAGAGTGTTGGAAAACTTGTTCGATAGCTCCTATTTTTAAATCCGGCGATCGATGCAATGTTATTAATTACAGAGCGATCATTAAACAAGGCACGTTTGCTAAACTTTTTGATGATATCCTAAAAACAAAGCTTTTATCTTGTATAAAAAACCATATAAGTGCATTACAACATGGGTTTCTACCAGGAAGGTCAACATGTACTAATTTAGCGTTGATTACGAATCAGATAATCAACAGCTTTGAGCAGCATAGCCAGTAAGATGTTATCTACACTGACTTTTCAAAAGCGTTCGATAAAGTAGACCACCTTATTCTTTTAAATAAGTTGAAGCAATTTAGAGTCTCTGACCATCTTATAAAGTTCTTTAAAAGTTTCTTAACTAATAGAAAACTTTTTGTGAAAATTGGATCTTTAAAATCCGATATATTGGTGGATGCTTTTTCCGGTATACCTCAAGGAACTCATTGTGGACCGCTTCTATTCTTGGTGTTTATTAATGATTTACCGCAGCACTTTCAACACTCAAAGTGTCTTATGTTTGCGGATGATGTTAAATTATATTTTAAAATTTCGAAGCTTTCAGACAGTCATAATCTGCAGTCTGATTTAGATATTTTAAACAATTGGTGCGTTTCAAATAAACTTCTATTAAATATAAATAAATGCAGTGTAGTCTCTTTTACTAAATGTTCCGAACAAATAATGTTCGATTATTCAGTCAATAATTGTCATATTTTTCGTAAAAACGAAGTCAAAGACTTGGGTGTATTGTTTGACTCTAAACTTAAATTTACCAGACATATAGACCTTATTGTAGCCAAAGCATATTCTATGATTGGTTTTATAAAAAGAAATACACAAGACTTCAAAGATCCTTTGACGGTAAAATCTCTGTATGTAGCTCTAGTTAGAAGTCGTTTAGATTACTGCTGCCTGATTTGGAATCCATATTTTGATGTTCACTCTAATAAAATTGAGAGTGTTCAGAAACGTTTTACTAAATATGCTTTAAGTAAAATTTGCTGGCAAGATGGTCTCCCATCATATATAGCTAGGCGTAAATTTCTTGGTCTAACCTCCCTTCAGGATAGGCGTAAGGTTTTTTCTTTAATGTTTGCATATAATATTGTTACTGGTAAAATTTTGTGTTCAGAACTGTCTAGTCTATTTCGTGTTTACAACCCACCTAGAGTTTTAAGGAATAATAGATTAATCATCGATTCCTTTCATAGGTCAATTTACGCTGCCAATGAACCAATTGCTAGGTGCGTTGATTTGTGCAACAGTCTTTCTCAATTAATAAACTTCAATGTTAATGAGTATAGATTCAGATTAAGTTTATTTACTGTATTCAATTAAATTCATTAGTCTGTAAGATTGAATCCGTAAATAAATAAAGAAATTATTAATTTAGATACCATATCAACCTAGTTTATAAGTTTTATTTCAAGTAATCTGTAAGGGCGAAGCCCAGTAGATGAAAGTAATAAATAAATAAATAAATAAATATAAACGTGTTACACATCACCCCACTTCACCCTACTAATTCATTCTAAAAAATATATAAATTTGTTTCATTCTTCAAATGATAAGGTAGTTCTTTAAGTAAAAAAGGCCCTTATATAACAAAATAATTTGTGACCTATTATTAGGAATATAACTTTGTCTAAATTTCGATCCATTTCTCAAATTATATGGCAGGGTGTCAGCAACATACACTAATTGATTACTAAAATATTTAGGTAACATGTCATTCTTAATTTTAAAAATAAATGTAATCACATTCATAATTGTTTTTTTGGATAATTGAGAGCCATCTTAATGTATATAACATATTTCTTATTGGTGCTTACCTATTGCACTTGACCTATTTATTTTGTAGTTTTTGTAGCTTAGAAAGCAACACTTCCAATCCTAAGAACAGAATGGTTGAACAATATTCAAAATGCAGTTTTATCATTGTATTATATATTTTGATTGTGGCGGCAAAAGACAGCCGGCTTCTTATTCTTTGAAGAATTCCTATTTCTTAGCTACCTTTTTGCACAAGTAACTAATATGCTTGCTCATTTAAGTTAAACTTACTATCAATAACAATACCTTAGTACTTAATCTCATTTAATTTTTCAATATTTTCATCATTAATTATAATTAGCATGATGCCAAAAAAGTTGTTTGTTAAACTTTTGAATCCAAATGTATGACAGCACTCATTCAATAGGGTGTATATTTAGTAGATCACGCAAAAAAGCAAATGTTTTTTTTCACTCCACCAGCATTTTCTAATAGAATGAAGTTGAAAAATAAGATCTGCATCAAAAGATTGGTATCGTTAGTGGAAAATAGCCATCCGGTTTTCATTTGAAACCTCAAAAACAGCCTTAAAAAACCGTGAAGAAACCAAAACATTTAAGATTTTTTATCGACGAGGCTTATGAGTTTAATTAAATTGAAACAAAGTCCAAACCTCTCACAACATATAAATGGATCATTACTAATGCTACCAACTCATGTTATTAAAAAAAAAGTATATTTGCTTTTTAGAACACTGAAAAGTAAGTATTAGTAAGTATAATTTTTTAAAATAAGTATAAGTAAGTATTTACCTTAGAAAAATAAATTGAATATTTTTTTGATACAATTTACTAATTTATGTTAAAATCAATAGAACCCACAATATTCCTTAAATATTGTCACCCCATTCTTTTTGTTTTCCTTAAAAGGTTTTGTGTATGCAATCTATCTAAAACCAAAAACTCTTCAGATAAAAAAAAAATCAAAATATTAATTTTATAAATTTGAAATTCATATATATTTCTAATACATAAAATAGTTTAAAAACAAACATAAGTATAACAAAAAATTAAAAGTTAAACGCACTTTCAAAGTAGTTAAATAAAAAAAAATAAAAAAATCACATTCAAATGTATACAGAGACCAAAGAAAATTTATCATTATTCGCTCTCACTGTCACTGAATTGAAGCGCTACATTAATTTTTTTTTTTTTTGCTTGAAATCGTATTTGTGTTGGCTGTAAATTTTATTTAAGCGTCAAGTCTAATTGGTCACTTTCGAAAGTTTTTCTTTGTTTTTACAATTTTTCGAATGTATGTGTATCTAAGAATATTGTATTTAATTTTTATGAAGATCCGAGCAGTATAAGTAATTTTTTCAACCCAAAACTTTCTCTACCTGAACTCATGTTAGAACGCATTTAAAAAACTTTAAGAGCGTTTTTCTCAATACTACGTTTTCACGGACGCCCCACACTATTTCTTCGGTGGGCTGATCCTTCTGAAATTTTAACCACATATTTAACACAAAACTACTTACAAAATAGACTATAATCGTGTTAAAAAATTTATATTTACTATATTTTTTTACAAATAACAGCGAAAAAAATTATTTTTTAATTTTTTTTGGTTTTTGTAACTTAAAGTTAACAACAATTGCTAAAAGTTAATATTAATAGTCTATTTTATAGTCCTTGTCATATTGAATCTAAAACACTTCGGTTTTTTGTTTCAGATAAACAGATGCCGAGATATCGTGTGGGAGCCGACCTGCCTCCAAATTATTAAAAACAATTAATAAAATTTTTTATTTTTATAAATTAAGACTTCATTTATGATTCCTAACAGCTTACATAAATATATCTTTCATAGCAAGCTCACGATAAATTTCCAAAAATAGCCTATTTTTTAGCCGACACCCTTAATATTTAAGGTCTTGTCTTTAAAAAATTGTAAAATTCGAAACAGCTGTAATCAATATTATTTTTTAAAAATAAAATTGACTCCAGAGTCTGTATTTTTAACGCTGTTAGTTACAATTTTAAAACTTTTTCCGCTTTTGCAAATAAAAACGTTCAACTGGAGCTGAAAAATAAGCATAATTAAGTATAAATCTTAAAAGTAAGTATACTTATAAGTATGGAATTTTAGTAAGTATACGAAGCTAAAAATAAGTATGATACTTACAAAGTAAGTATAGTTGGTAACATTAATCATTACCAATGGTTAAGGTGAGTAAGAGAAGCACTTTGTTAAAATTTAAAAGATTTAAATTGAATGAAACAAAAATAAAATCCATTTGTTTGCATTTAAGACGTAAGTTCATGAGTATAAAGAAAATAGTGAAACGTAGTTAACTTCTTAGACCTTATTAAATGCCTTTAATGATAATGTTATGTTGATAGCTCGCAAATTTTTCTATGATTTTTGGGAATTTTTTGAACAAAAATAGAACATTAAAAATGAGTAAAAGATTTAGTTTCGTCTTAAAAAACACCATTAAATATCACACCTATCAAAAACAAATTACACGGAAAGTCTTACCTGTTTAGTTGTCTCTGAAAAGAAAAAAATGTTAGAAACTTTTACCATTTTTTTAAAAAGTTACAGGGCAAACGTTGTTTGAGCTATTTTCAAACAATTTTAGGGCTGTTTTTGAGGTTTCAAATGAAAACCGGATGGCTATTTGCCACTAACGATACCAATCTTGTGATGCAGATCTTATTTTTCAACTTCATTCTATTAGAAAATGCTGGTGGATCGAAAAAAAACACATTTGTATTTTTCATAAATATTGTGGGCGCTCTAAAATTTAGCTTTAATTAGTAGTACTGTAACGGCACATATTTATAGAAATCAATTTGGCAGATGACACCGTTCAATTTTAACAGCTGACATATTTTCGGATTTGACAGCTGACAAATTTTTTTCGGACAACTGACACCTCGTCAGATTTGACTTCTGGCAGGTGTTCATGTTTAACAGCTGATAGATTTTCAACTCTGACAGCGGTAATGTTTCAAGGTCTGACAGGTAACAAATTTTCCAATTTGACATATTTTTAAATTTTTATCGTTGATAGATTTTCCAATTTGACAGCTGACAATTTTTCAAGTTTGACAGCTGACAGGTTTTCAAATGTGACAGCTGCCATTTACTTTCAAATTTGACAGCTGACAAGTTTTCAAGTGTAATAGCCGCCAATTTTTCAAATTTGACAGTGACTTTTTTTTCTCTTTTCAAACTTTACAGCTGACACACTTTTAAATTTGCCAGTTTACATCGTTTGCGAACCCGAGTTAATTGCTTTTAAAATTCTGCCATGGTGGCTTTTGCCAGTTGTGTCGCAACCAATGTGTCACACAGCGTATCGCATGACCTAACAAGTTGTACCATCGAGTGCCTAATAATGGCGTTTTCGTTTCTCAAAAAAATGCTAAATTTTTTCTGCTCTTTTTGAAAATACTGCCCTCTTGAGAAAAGATTTTGTGACCTCTAAAATTTAATCGTGTTTTTTTCTCGAAAATGTTGACCTCAAAAGTAGAAAAAATTCTGAATTCTCAAAGATGGCAAAAAGAGGGCAGAAAAAATGCAACATTTTTTCGAGAAACGATAACGACATAAGATTGAAACTTGTTTGTAAAATTTAAAGTCATTGTACTCAATTTTGTGGAATTTCAGGAGATTTTAATGGTGTCATAAAGTAAATTTGTATGGGAGGTACACGTGGTTTTCATTTAAAATTACAAAGTTCATACTCAAAGTGCATATTAAGGCTTATAGGCGCAGCCAGGATGTCATTGGGGGGGGGGGAGGGGGCGCGGACAGTTATTGCTTCATGTTGCTCATAAATAAAATACATTTTTTTATATATTGGCCTTATTGAGAAAAATATAAAATTACATTCGAAACTATATTGAATTAAACGTAGGTTCTGCTGATCCAATGCGCCACTGACTTAAAGCGTGGCTTGTCTCTTGTGACAATGCTCATGCACATTTGTATGTTTTGTGAAAGGCTTTATAAAGAGTGATTCTAAAATTGCTTGAACGTTTTTAAGTGGAAAGAGGACACAGTACAAACAAAGTGCACCTTCTAATTTCTTGAGTATATTAACCACGGCACATAAGTTTGTAGCCAATTGTGATAAAATTTATGCTTAGGTACAATCGCGTCTTCCTTAAAATCATAGATCTTAGGATGAACCCAACGGCATTTGACCAAGTGCAATTTCTGAGATGTACTCAAAAGTGCACATCGGACAACCCTCTTGCCCAAATCGTTTTCGCAGAAACAGTCTCTATTGCATGTGCTAGCAGAAGCGGATGGAGGATAGATTATTTTGCAATTAAAAGCTCGGAAGCGTATGCAAGCAACTTATCTTCTCCTTCTATTCCGCTCTCATTCAGGAGAGTTATTGAAATCGACAATTGTCAGAATCGGTTTTGAAATTGACACAGATTTCAATTTGGTGTCATAGAAACCGATAATCGATTAAGAAACACAAAACCTATTTCGAAAATGAAACCAGTTTCTAAATAGATAATCGGTTTCTATGACACCAAAATGAAATCTGTGTTATTTTTACAACCGATTCTGACAATTATCGGTTTCCATAACACCCTTGATTGTCGCTCAATTTTCTTTTCTTGACTGTAAAGTAAACTAATACAGACTTTTTAATTTTCAGTAATGTAATATAAACTTGCCACCAAAAACTTGCTTATATATCTATTTATAAAAAAATTATAAAACAAAAAATGCACAAAAAATGTAATTATTTCATTTATAAATTCTGAAACCTTCGAACAAAGAAATATGCCTGGCCAGACCCCTATACGTTTTTATGCATTTGTATTGCAAAAAGGGTACCGTAACTTTGAATTTCTAAGTATGTTCGTTTATTATTTTTGTCTTTAGACTTTTTTTGATTTGTTGATATATGTAGCTACCTAAATGTAAAAATTTTTTATTCATTTTGTGGAATGCATGACAAACAAGTATAATCAACTTTAGAATGTTGTTGGCACACAGGATTAGTGCATTTGATGCAGTAAAAACGTGTATTCCTACGCAGCTTTTCGTCTTGCGTGGCACAAATTCTGTAATCTTTCCTGGAATTCAGTGTACTAGGGCCGCTTTGTTGGTTAGGCAGCATGTTGTTGGGAATATTCAACGGTCTTCCAAAGAAAGATTCAATGGCCAAATGGGCTGAATGTTGTCCAAAAAAATATGGTTGTTGTTCATGCGATTTTCAGTATTAGCAAGCACCAATTGTTTACTCAGCGTGTTCAAGAACATTCGTTGCTTCTCTTTTCTGGTTTCTTCTGTATTTTCATTGCATATGATGTAAGCGGCTAATCGCATGACGTCTATCATGTTGCGTTTGCTGTTTTTTCACTTTTTTGGGAAGACACCTTTTGTTGGATTTAATGGTGCCAACGTATAAATTGGCTAGGCCAATCGACGAAAGACGTTAAGCTGCGTCTAATGTTGTAAAGAAGTTATCAGCAATAGTAGTTCTGCCACTGTTGGCGTATCGACTAGCCAAACTCATGAGCACATTTTCGCCTTGGTTTGTCTCTCGTTGTTCCCCCTCTTTACCAGTGTACAGTTTTCTTTGCAACGGATATTTGGTTTTCGCATCGCATGCCCACCATATATTTATGCCATACTTTGCGGGCTTTGATGGGATGTATTGCGATAGTTTTGTGCGCCCACGGTATGGAAATAGCTGCTCATCGATTGTTAGACTTTCGTATGGTTCAAAATTACTGGCAAGATTGTTATTCAATAAGTTCCATATGTCGCGAATGATAGCAGCTTTGTCGGTTTTTTGACGAAATGCGCGCGTACGACAGTCGTATTCAATAATAAACTAACTGAACTCAAAACCAAAATCACAAACGAAAGAAAGAAATAAGAGAAAAATGAACACAAAAACTACCTGGAAGCAAACATCTGCATTGAATTCACATAGAAACAACCCAAAATGTAAAAAAATACCTGGAAACAACAATCTGCAGTGTATTTGCAGAAAAATAACCCAACATTTGTATAAAAATAATTTATTTCATACAAATTGTATAGGGGTCTGGCCAGTATATGTGTTTGTTCGAGGGGGACTTTTTTGCAGTTTTCTTCGTGTGGGAACGATATTTTAGATTTTTTTGTAAAAAATAGAAAGCCAACAATATTTTAGGTGGCTACCGGGAAATACAGGTATCTACCTAAACAAGAAGTATGTTTAATTAACGCTCAAAAATGAAATATGCCTGGCCAGAACCATGTGTTTATCCAAGGGTTAATAATTTTAACTTGAACAGCTGATTTGGTTTCATTAGTTATGACAACGAACCTTAGTGTTGCAGAAAAATCGACTATCAAAATGTGCAGCTCAGATTGCAATACACATATATGTCAGAATTACAAATAAATTGTAATTAATAACTTCCCGAGCATACGCATGAGTTGTGTTGCGAGTGTGGTGGTAAGTGTACCTAATGGGTTAGTGTAGGATGCTTTGATTAGTGTAAATCAATAGGAATTTAAATTTTAAATGATACACCACATAATTTCGAATTCAACTTACTGAGTTTTTAATAACAATCATTCTAGTTAATAACATAATTTGAATTTAAACAAACAAATTCCCTCTGAAGAATGGTGTAAATGTTACAAAGCTGTCATTGAGTAGGTATTTTAGATACATTCTCCCTAAATACATAGGTATTCTTTCGGTGTCAATAAATATACGGATCATTCAAGTACATAGTAGTTGTTTTATGCATAAAAAAACCAACCAATACACAAAAACGAGTAGACGTTTTGTTTGTTCGATCTTTTCAATGATTTATCGAAAATATTTCTACCTGAAAACAAATCGATTTCGATTAATTGTTTACGTATCTGCTGCTGATTGAACAAGTGTTGAGCTTTGCGTGTTCTTAATTGGATTGGAAATTGTTATTGAAGCGAGTTGCAATTACGATTTAATTTCACTTTATTTGTGGAGCGGTGTTAAGAGTCCTTCAGGATATAATGATATGCGTGTTTGTTTGTGTGAAAGTATGTGTAAAAGTGTGTGTTTCACGTCTACAAACTGAAGTCAGGATATTTTGTTGATACATTTTAAATTAAACTCGTTAAATGTGTTTCGTTAACTTCTTCTTATACTGCAACAAAAACATTGAACTGTATTACTGGCCTTATTTACAGGATTGTTGTGAAAATTTCAGCAGAAGTCGTTTTGTTATGTTATCCTTTTTTTATTACGTTTAAAATATGTTAAAACTGCCATTTTAAGAGAAAATTTTATGCAGTGTAATGATATTTTGCCATCAATAACAGCAACATCGACTCAAAATCAATTAATTTGATGCCACTGCATCACATAAACTCGTCCTTTTTAGTGTTTTCAAGTAAGCTTCACTGGTTAACTTTTCATTACATGTTTTAATCGATTTTTTGCGCTCGCAGCAGGTTTTAGTTACAAGAACTGAATTGTTTTTATATGCAATTTGTTTCATTTCAATGGAAATACCAATATGCGTTTACTATAGTATTGCGGCAGGATGGCATGCTTTGTTGATTTTCAAGTGTTTAACAGCAAATATTTACTTCATATGATGCGTCCCTGGTTATGACAGGCATTTTTCAATGTTTTGTTTTGAGCACGCCTTTGTCATATACTCTCTTTTTTATAAAAAAAAAAGATAAAGTTGTTAAAGAGTTTTATTTTTTTTAACAATTAAACTGAATGAAACTGTTTACACATATTAAATATACGTTCTTTTTAAGAAGTCAGCTTTTTTTTTATTTTACTCTTTTATCAGCATAAGTTTGCAAGTATAAGTTTAAATAACAACCCAGTAGTTAAAGTCTTGAAGAAATCTCAAATGAATCATGTACGATTTTTCTTGATCCTTGACGAAACGTGCAATACGCAATGCAGAAACGTCGGGACTTATCATGCACGAACCCAATATCGAAATATTGAGGAAGTTTCGTTAACGAAAAGCAGACAGGAATATAAAGAAAATTTGTCAAGGAATTAAAATCGAAACGTGTAATAAAATTCGTGAAGCAATGTAGCACCGAAACATTGAAGAAGTGAAAACGCTGTATTGTTGCAGTTTAGCCTCTGAACGATTCGGCGAATTACAACAATCATGAAGTTGTTGTAATAGAGTGGAAAAAGTTAAGCGCTGACAACCGCTGCTTTGCATTATATTTTGTATGAATTTTTTTTAAGTCAGATCATGCAAAAACTTCCTTCAAGAAATCATCACGAAAAGTTTGTCAATGATGCCGCAAACTACTGGGAAGGCTCATTTTTAGGACCTATTTTATACACATATTTTGTTACTGACATATGTGCCATTTGTATACAATTATCGGGATGTCGGTTTTGTTACTAAATTATTTTATTAATTTATTTATTTAATATAAAAATTAACATAAGTACATCTTGATCTTTTCAAGTATAGTTAATAAATATATGTAATCAACTGGCAAGTTAACCCATTTTACGCCGCTGTTAGACTACTCGAACAGTAAGTTTTCCTTTTTTCACCCAAATTTTTTTTTATGACGATGTATAGGTTACACTGCATGTAGTGACACAATACTATAGTAAATTTAATTGGCTTTCATAAAAAACAAAAGCGGTCATCCCCCACCCCTTTCGTTAGCACCTGGGAGGGGGGGTTGAAAAATACAATTTTTGGAGACCTATTTTGTCTAGGTAAATCAAACATAATTATAAATAATTTTTTTACAAATTCACTTTATTATGATAAACAAATGTCGAAAATATGTAGCGAATGACTTTTACACCTTTACTTAGTACCGCCAGGTACTCTAGCAGATGCGCAAAAATGAATCTTCGACTAGTCGAACAATGGTGGTTGGCGACAATTAAATCTTGAATGCAAACGAACATTTAATCGGTAGATTTCAACAGGACATATATATTTCTATTTTGTTTTATTGTTTGAATTTGTAAATAAGTGAAAATTTCTGGGGAAGATGAAATTTTCTTGCAAATAAAAACGTAAATATTTATTTTTATACCCTAGCGGGTTTTTCGTAATCCGTTGTCGTGAAGAACTTTGTGTGCAAGAAATGTTCGATGTGCTACTGAGGAGCGATACCGACAGTGAAGTATAAACAGTGATCGCTAGTCCTTTTTGATTGCAGCAAAATGATATACAGTTTGCCCAAACGTTGAGCAAGGTCTTGTTACTGTGCAGCCTGATGATAAAGCCACAAACCAACACAGAGAATGTGTTTTGATGCCTAACACAATTGGTGAAATTATCTGATAATTTTTACCTATAATTAATATTATAATTGATTAATATATGATACTAAAAATAATAATATTTAATATTAATAAAAATCTCCAAACTTAGTTGATCTAAATAGCTCATAATTAAAAGCATGTCAATATTTGTGAGGTCGGATATTTGATATTTTTTTATTTTGGTTTCTGCCAATTTGTAATGAAGTCCTTTTTCGTTGCTCTGTAAGGAGACAGTATTTAAAGTGCGTCTACGAAAAATTGTGCGAAATATCAAAGTCGCAAACTATGCCGTTGAAAGGGCAATAAATTTGATCACAAGATTCAATGAGAAAGTTACCACCATAGAAACCGAAAAATAGATGGTTCTATAAGCCGTAGATGCACATCAAATACTGTTTCCTTACAGAGCAACGATAAAAAATTTCATTGCAAATTTGCAGAAACCGTCAAATATCCGACCTCACAAAACAAAAATTATTTCTTGCAAATATGTTCCGATTTAAATTTTTTTTTTAATAAACTTGGATTTTTTTAATTTCAAAAAAGGTGCTTTCTTTTGTAAGTGGGAGTGAAACATGAAAAATGTTAAAAAAATGTATTATATTTATGGTTTGGGAAGTGCTGTTGACTTCAATTTCACATTTATCAAACATTTTATTTCGAAAATGAACTAAGCGGCCAATTTAACATAAACATAAAATACTGGAGTTAGATTTACAGTAGCTTAAATGGTTTTAAAAAATCCAATTTTAAACGATTGAAAAAATGCCCTACAAAATTACATTTTTACGAGTAGCGCATTCAGTTTATGGAATTTCTTCAGCCTACCTATGTCTATTGAATGCCAGTTTAAGAATGAGACCTTGCAGGGAGGATCCGAAATACTTTTGCATAAAAGGTCATCTAAGGCATATTAATACAGACGCTAAAAATACCATTTATAAATAAAGCAAAGAGTGAGTAAAAGCTCAAGAATTTACCCTTGAGGAGCACCTGGATGAGTCCATATAAAGCCCGTTTCCAGCTCTCCAGTAAAACATATATTTCTTTATAAAAAACTGAAAAGTATTTAAAAAGAAATTTTATTTTTTCGAAATTACGTAGAAGTGAATACAGCTCTTAAGAAAAAAAATAATTTTTACTACTTTTTTCAATTTTTCACTGTGTACAACTGCAAAAAAAAAAATAAAAAAATTATAAAAAAGTATGCAAATATTTTTTTGTTTTTAAAGTTCTATCTACGTGAAAAATTTGAAAAAAATCGGAATTGTCAAAATTAGTTTTTGAACAAAAGCGTCTGATTTGATATGGAATGACTGATATAAATATAAGTTTAAGGCATTTTTTTCTTTAAGTAAAGTTGGGAAAAGTATCTTAACAGATATGTTTTTTTTATTTATTTTAGCTATAGTTAGGTGATTGTTTGATATGAAAATAACGATGTAAACGCATTCAGGGTAGAGGTACCGAAAGTATATGCAATCCTTCAAAAGGAAAGATTTAGCAAACTCGAAAATGATTCAAATCCTATGCTGTGTAGGAATACGGTTTAATACAACAAAAGATACATAGTATATCCTGCAAACATTTTTAATCGCCTCAGAGCCCCCAGCGAATCGCTTGGAAGATGAGACAATCGCCGGCGAGCTCATTTGGGAGTCATCCGGGTATCGCCAACTGTAAGCAACTGAGGCCATAAAAGTGATTCGCCGGTAAGATTCGCCAACGAATCGCCTAAAGGGTGCGTAAGCGATTCGCTGGGAAGAGTCGCTAACGAGAGGAGTCGGGAGGAGTCTTAAGCGATTCGCCGGATAGATTTGCGATCGAATCGCCATGGGGGGTGTTAAGCAATTCGCTGGGAAGAGTCTCAAACAAATCGCTAAAAGAAGTCCTTAGCGATTCGCTTGAAGAGTCGCACACAAATCGGCAAAAAGAGTCTTACTGCAAGGTAAGAGACAGGGTAAGCAATTCATGCAATAACAATAGAGTTCAGCTACTACAGCTTTTTCGCACTTTCTCCGCATTGGATCATCTTAAGAACCAGCCCAAATAACATCAAAACATCTCAATAAGGCCATTCACAGTTCGAATACGCTGGTCTGCCATTTGTTCGATCCGCTATTTGTACGCCAATTTACGAAAGCGCATTTTGCTTTGCTGTTGTTTTGCATACAAATGCAAATACACAGGCACTCGTAAATAAAAGCAGCCCTTGGAGGTGTTTTTTGTACCTCGTATTTTTATGCTCTGTCTACAGCCGCATAATCACATACATCATAGAGTTACACAGTCTTTTTATACGACAGTCACATGGCGAGGTGCTCACAATTCGAACAATAACAAATGCTATAAATACGATTTGTTAAAAGTACGCTCAAACCGTGAATAGCCCCAATGATATCGATAAGAGCGGTCCAAAACAATCCAAAGTGAGAAAAATTTACCCACCATAATATGGGTTGGGCTCAGGGACAACACAAGACATAACAACTAACCATGCGTTTACATAGATCTAATCATATATTAGTTTTCAATCTACTTTTGAGTTGACCTTTCGATAAGTTAACATCAAAAAAGCTACAGTTGTTAACAAAGGTACTCATGCGATGTAAAGGAGCAGTAGCCATATAATTTGTTCTACTAAAAGGTAAGTAAATTAAATTGTTAGCATTTCTACTGCTTCTACGGTTAGTGTTAAAATTTATAAGAGTTAGAAGTTCTGGTGAATCGAATACACCAGTTATGAGTTGGTGTAAATAGACGATATCTGCAGACTTCCTTCTCTCATTCAAAGATTGCATTTTTAAAAGTTTTAAACGATCCTCATAAGGAGAAAGGTTTAAAGTATCAGTTGCACTTAAGCCCCTTAGAGCAAACCGAACAAAACGTTTTTGTAATCAATATGAACGTTAAACGATAGCTTAGAATCCATGCATATACCAAGATCTTTGACAGAATCTACACGATTTAAAGCCGTATCTTTTATCGTATAATCAAAAATTAAATTATTCCTTTTTCGCGAAAAGGTCATAGTTTGGCATTTATCTGGATTTAGAAACATATTGTTTTTAGAACACCAAATTTCAAAGGATTTCAAATCAGACTGGAGCAGATCTGAATTGTCTTTAGCATCTATTGTTCTGTATATTTTCATGTCATCTGCATAGATAAGTAGATGAGAGTGTTTGATGATGTGGGTTACATCATTAATGGCTAAAATAAACAGAAGTGGACCAAGGTGGCTACCTTGAGGAACACCTGATTCAGCAATAAATTCAGCTGACAATACGCCTCGAAATCGTATTTGATAAGATCGCTCCGTCAGATACGATTGAATCCAGCTTACAAAAAATTGTGGAAAACCCATTAACTTTAGTTTAAATAGAATTAAGTTATGTGGCAGTTTATCAAATGCTTTACTAAAATCAGTGTAAATACAGTCGACCTGGTTACCTGAATAAAATGAATTTAAGCAAAACGTTGTAAAATCGAGGAGATTAGACACAGTGGATCTGCCAGTAACAAATCCATGCTGACGAGTTGTCATGACCTTCCCACAGTGAATTTTCACACGATCATACACGAGGCGCTCAAAAAGTTTTGGAATTGACGAGAGTTTCGCGATAGGCCTGTAGTTGTTTATATCGTTCTTACAACCTTTTTTATAGATAGGACCTATAAAAGATTTTTTCCAAAAAAGTGGAAAAATACTTTCGCTAATTGATTTATTGAATAACATGGACAGTGGTTGACTTAGAACGGAACCACATCGTGTTAACACTGCGGCAGGAATTCCGTCAGGTCCAGCATTAAAATCCTCATCGATCAACCCAATATACTTTAAAATATCCTCTGAAGTAAAGGATATAGAATCCAACGAAACCCTGGGTGTAGAGTTCATATATTCAAAGTACTCTTCATCAGGATTAAAAGAATCTGAACAAAATGACTCTATAAAGAGATTGGCAAATAGACCACAAATTACGACAGGATCGTCAGTAAATCCGTCAGAGGTCTTAAATGATGAAGGGAATCCATCAGATTTTTTTTTGGTGTTTATGAAACCCCAGAATTTCTTCGGATCAGACAATATTCTCAGCTTAGTACTATCTAAATAATTTTGATATAAGGTAGCTGAGCAATTTTCAAAATCCAGAAACAAACGCTTGTAGATTTCTAGGTCATTCAAGTCTAAGCTACAGACATATTTTTTCCATGCCCTATTCCTGCTGTTGCGAAGAATCTTTAACTCCTTTGTGTACCAGGGGTAAGCACAATTTTTCGTAAATTTGAGGCTATATGGCACGGACAGAGAAAACATAGCAAAGATTTCCATATAAAAAAAATTAATTGAATTATCAAGAGTGTTATTATTAACATATTCTAAAATAACATGAAGTTTACTTTGAAGTAAATGATTCAACTTCAAAAAGTCAGCTTTTTTAAAATTGAATTCATAAACTTTATCTATTGAGTTAGACTTTACTATATTATCCCTGTCTGATTTGTACCATATGCTCAATGGTGGATGGTATTCATCAACAGCAGTCAAAACATGAGGGGCCCTCTCAACAATCACATTGTTACTATCTGTAGTTAAGACCAGGTCAAGAAGTCTTTCACGATTATTATAAATACAACTCACTTGTTGTAAGTCAGAACATATATTATCAACAAATATATGCTCTTGGCGAGTCTTCGAATTAGATGCACAAAAATATGTATCATCGTCAGAAGATTCCCATTTCAAGTCAGGCAGATTAAAATCACCTAACAATAAAATGTCGTCATTAACGTCAATTATGCTTATAACGTATTCTATGCAATCCGCAAGGCTTGCATAAACTTCTACACTGCTCTTAGGAGGAACGTATGCATTAATAAGATATACATTAGAATTGGAATGTACAACCTTGACGCATATAAGTTCGATGTTAGCAGAGCAGGGAATAACAATAATGGAACTAACGAAGGAGTTCCTTACAGCTAATAAGACACCTCCACCGACAGCAGAAGTATTGTCAGCATGTCTATCTCTTCTATAAACTTCAAAACTGTTATCAAACAATTCTAAGTCAGTAATGCTTCCGTTTAACCAAGTTTCAGTCAGTGCGATAATATCCTCAGAGAAATTCTGAGACATTAAAAATATGTCTCGCGTCTTAGAGCGTAATCCCCTTACATTTTGATAGTAAAGGGATAACCTATTCAGTTTTTTTGGGATTGACGAGCGGCTTGAGTCGTCCCTCTAGGCTTAATCTTAGGCTGAAACTCTGTAACGAGTATATTATCAGTCCACAAATTAGAGTTTAGAACAGTTGCAAACTCTTCAGCTGGAACTGTGAGAATAAAGGAAGCATGGGAAGGTTTATTACCTATTTTTTTGCATGAACAAAATGCATTTTGACTCAACAATTTATTATGTTTGATAAAAGTCAATACATTTTCAACAGTTGTGTCGGGCTGAAGACGTGAAATAAATACATTTTTTTTCCTCGACACTGCCCTTAAGCTTGATAGATTTCTAGGCTCAATAGGAGTCAAAACTGAACTATTAGTCAAAGAAGGAATGTTAGAAGGTGACGAGGAAGTAACTGGAGTGTTCCTGTTCAAAAGCGGTGCTGAGGGCTGCTTGGCCTGAGAAGTAGATCTAGATGATTTTCGCTTCTTATTATTTTTTTTATTTTTTCTCTTTTTTTTTGCGATAATGTGGTCTTCTGATGATAGGATTGTTTGTGTCCCTGAAGAAACAGTCTGTGACAATTCATTGCCATTCCAATTCATTTTTCCATATCAAAAAATATTGTTGCTTGTTTCTTCCATGACGTTCAGCCTTTGTTTCGTTTTATATAAACATGCAGTAAAGCGATTCGGCGACAAGAGTGGCAAGCGATTCGCTTTTAACGTTCCTCAGCGATTTGTTGCGAAGCGTCTTTATTGAACGTTACAAGTTGTTTTATAGTGGATATTCTTTGTCAAATCGGTCAGCAAAATGTTCTACTACTGCAAATCGTGCTGATGTGAATATTTTCAGTTTTCGTACAGCAATTTAACACAAGAAATGATTTTTTAAATTTTTTCGATGATTACTTTTAGGGGAAAAGTATATAAAATAACCTGCTTCATATTCCAACAATCGATTTTTGAAATTTTTTTAAAAAGCCATCTTCCAACGATCGCCGGAATGAGCGAAGGAAGATTTTGCAGATTTTCTTGAATCGCGCATTTAGCGATCAAAAAGCGATTCATCTTCCAACGATGTTATTAAATGTTATTTAATTTTATGTTTAAAAAATGGAATTAACGTTTTCTAAATAAATGTTTTAATTTATTTGGTAAAAATATGAATTTAGTAAAGCGCATATATAATGTTACCAACTATACTTACTTTGTAAGTATCATATTTATTTTCAGCTTCATATATTTACTAAAATTTCATACTTATAAGTATACTTACCTTTAAGATTTATAATTATTTGTGCTTACTTTTTAGCTCCGGTTGAACGTTTGTTTGCAAAGCGGAAAAAGTTTGGAGTCAACAGCGTTAAAAATACAGAATAGTCAATTTTATTTGTTAAAAATAATATTGAATACAGCTGTATCGAATAGAAGAATTTTTTAAAGAGAACACCTGACATATTAAACAACACTTCCAGCCAACACAAATGCGATTTCAAGAAAAAAAAAAGACAGTTTTTGTAGCACTTCAATTTAGAGACAGTGAGGCGAATAATAATAACTTTTCTTTGATCTCTGTATACATTTGAATGTGATTTTTTTTATTTCACTACTTTGAAAGTACGTATAACTTGTAACTTCTTGTTATGCTTTTGTTTGTTTTCAAACTATTTTATAAAAATTATAAAACAAAATTATTATTTGGTTTTTTATCTAAAGAATTTTGGTTTTAGATAGATTGCATACACAAAACTTATTGAATAGAACAAAAAGTGGGTGTGACAACACTTAAGGAATATTGCGAATTTTATTGATTTTAATATTAGTTAATAATATCAAGAAGATATTAAAATTTTTTTCTAAGGTGATATACTTACTTATACTTATTTTTAAATATTATACTTACTAATACTTACTTTTCAGTGTTCTAAGTAGCAAATATACTTATTTTTTTATAAAATGAGTTGGTAGCATTAAACATATATATATAATTACATACATTTTATAAAAAAATAAGTATATTTGCTACTTACAACACTGAAAAGTAAGTATTAGTAAGTATAATATTTAAAAATAAGTATAAGTAAGTATATCACCTTAGAAAAAAATTTTATATAATAATAAATATATATTATATATTATTATTATTATATATTATTATATATATTATTATATTTATATATTATTTATCAAACAAAATATATTTAAAATTGTTTGAATTCCGTCAAAAACTTTCAAAATTCTAATTTTCAAAAAATTACGACTGCAGGTGACAGAAGAATTTTTTAAGAAATCGAAATAGTTCTATAAATACTAAAAATGAAACAAAATAAAAAACCGAAAAAACTCCATTGGCATTGTTGAGACTCGAACTCACAACCTCACGATTATAACGCAAGCTCCTTGTGCTCTGATCTACAGAGCTCACAAAGAAACATATTCTTAATAGCAATAAATCAAACTACTTTCTTATGAAATAAATAAAAAATTCTATTCGTATTTAAACTACTTTTTTACAATATTTTTCACGATCAGTTGTGAATTTTTCAAAATTTGAATTTGCTTCATAAAAAAAACAGATGCGTCGCTGGACACACGAAAGAAGCGAAGCTTTTTCGCAGTTTTATACGTTTCATAATTTAATGGTTTATTTAATAAAAAAATTTTTAAACTGAAAAATTTTAATGTTAACTAAAAAAATAATTTCCCACCAGTTAATTTTATTACCTTACATTATTATTTTACATTAATTTTGAATTATTTTTGTAAATGTTAATGAAATTATTGGGTTTTAATATCTAAAATATCAAACTTATATTATATATATGTTATGTCATCGATATTTCTAGCAAATATTACATCAATAGTTGTCTTGTTGTGCAAATATTTGGAGCGCTTGTCATTCGCAAATTATATTTATCAAAACAGCATTGTTTAAGGCTTAGAATTTTTATGAAACTGATTTTTTTCTAGAAGTAACGTAATGTGATCTAATGTCAGTTGAGCAGTGCGTTCTTTCACTTATTGTTTGAAACAATGCTTTGTTTTTCAAGTGGTTTTAATAAACGTAACGTAACGTGACGGGATGTATAAGTCTGTGGATCTACATTACTTTACATTACGTCTTGTCAAAAAGCAACTGAACATTGTATTTCCACTTCTACAGCCGTTTTAGTAGGTGTCTAGCCACAGTGTTTTGTCTACATTCATTCTCTTTATACGTATTTATCTCAAAACTACTTTTTTCGGCATGGTGTTGTATAAAAAACAAAAACTATCTAGCCGAATCATCTGAAATTTAAAATTGTTATTCATTACAATGGTGGCTATCGCTGGAACTAGAATCAAAGTTTTAATTAAAAAACATCGTATATTTTACACTTAATAACCGGTAGAAAACAAGATATTTTTAGAACTTAATTTTTAAAAGCGCGTCATTCTGTCAATTTTTCATATCGTTTTTTTCTAGTGCCAGCCATAGCTGCACTCATAGTGATTAATAATATTCTAGGCTTTTTTTTCAGATAAATGGAACAGTCAAAATCTACAACACCGCCCATGCCCCTTTTCTTTGAGAGCGTCTCATTGACCGACATTTTGAACAAGATCAACAATTTTTTAAATTAAAAAATATTTTTATTTATGATGAATGAGAGTTACAATACAACCTAAAAGTTTTAATGCTGTGTTCAATATTTTAACTTTTTAAAAAAATCCAAAAAATACCTTAAATTTTCGAGCGCTACACCACCATCCTTGGCTTAAGTGCCTATGAACATTCATGTCTGAATTCGCAATTAAAATCCACCCGTTCAATGGAACCTTGCTGTTTTTGTTGTTTGTATAGCTAATGCAAAATGCTTTTTACTACGTTTCCATGGCGAGTTGATCCTAGGTTGGGTTTTCTACAAGTTGACATAATGGCGTTCTAGCTCGAAAGTGTTTCTTTGCACAACATTGAGTCGAGTTGGACTTCTGCCATTCTATTCGCCATTTTTTCTTAGTATAAATGTGTACGTTCAGAAGGTGCAAAATTTACAAAACATATTGAGTCTTTGATCAGTATTATTTTCCGCTACTTTGTGTGCCTGCTGAACGGTTTGTTACATTTTATGTCAACGCAGTAGCAGAAATAAAATAAAAAAACAAATAATCAATAAAACCTCACTCAACAGTTGAGTAACTGTTTCATATTCCATACGCATCCAATCTAACTCAGTTAAATCTAATAAGTTTCGCGGAATTTCGTGGGTTTAACGAAATTCAACTCAACTCGCGTTTCCATGGGAAGTTAATCCGAGTCAACCTCGATTTAACTCGCCATGGAAACGTAGTATTCGATAATTGTGATCTGCTGCATTATAGCTTCACGCATTCACAAAAGAATATGCAGGGCAGCTAATGAACAATCCCTTTAATAAATTGCTAATAATATTGCGAATTTTATTGATTTTAATATTAGTTAATAATATCAAGAAGATATTAAAATTTTTTTCTAAGGTGATATACTTACTTATACTTATTTTTAAATATTATACTTACTAATACTTACTTTTCAGTGTTCTAAGTAGCAAATATACTTATTTTTTTATAAAATGAGTTGGTAGCATTAAACATATATATATAATTACATACATTTTATAAAAAAATAAGTATATTTGCTACTTACAACACTGAAAAGTAAGTATTAGTAAGTATAATATTTAAAAATAAGTATAAGTAAGTATATCACCTTAGAAAAAAATTTTATATAATAATAAATATATATTATATATTATTATTATTATATATTATTATATATATTATTATATTTATATATTATTTATCAAACAAAATATATTTAAAATTGTTTGAATTCCGTCAAAAACTTTCAAAATTCTAATTTTCAAAAAATTACGACTGCAGGTGACAGAAGAATTTTTTAAGAAATCGAAATAGTTCTATAAATACTAAAAATGAAACAAAATAAAAAACCGAAAAAACTCCATTGGCATTGTTGAGACTCGAACTCACAACCTCACGATTATAACGCAAGCTCCTTGTGCTCTGATCTACAGAGCTCACAAAGAAACATATTCTTAATAGCAATAAATCAAACTACTTTCTTATGAAATAAATAAAAAATTCTATTCGTATTTAAACTACTTTTTTACAATATTTTTCACGATCAGTTGTGAATTTTTCAAAATTTGAATTTGCTTCATAAAAAAAACAGATGCGTCGCTGGACACACGAAAGAAGCGAAGCTTTTTCGCAGTTTTATACGTTTCATAATTTAATGGTTTATTTAATAAAAAAATTTTTAAACTGAAAAATTTTAATGTTAACTAAAAAAATAATTTCCCACCAGTTAATTTTATTACCTTACATTATTATTTTACATTAATTTTGAATTATTTTTGTAAATGTTAATGAAATTATTGGGTTTTAATATCTAAAATATCAAACTTATATTATATATATGTTATGTCATCGATATTTCTAGCAAATATTACATCAATAGTTGTCTTGTTGTGCAAATATTTGGAGCGCTTGTCATTCGCAAATTATATTTATCAAAACAGCATTGTTTAAGGCTTAGAATTTTTATGAAACTGATTTTTTTCTAGAAGTAACGTAATGTGATCTAATGTCAGTTGAGCAGTGCGTTCTTTCACTTATTGTTTGAAACAATGCTTTGTTTTTCAAGTGGTTTTAATAAACGTAACGTAACGTGACGGGATGTATAAGTCTGTGGATCTACATTACTTTACATTACGTCTTGTCAAAAAGCAACTGAACATTGTATTTCCACTTCTACAGCCGTTTTAGTAGGTGTCTAGCCACAGTGTTTTGTCTACATTCATTCTCTTTATACGTATTTATCTCAAAACTACTTTTTTCGGCATGGTGTTGTATAAAAAACAAAAACTATCTAGCCGAATCATCTGAAATTTAAAATTGTTATTCATTACAATGGTGGCTATCGCTGGAACTAGAATCAAAGTTTTAATTAAAAAACATCGTATATTTTACACTTAATAACCGGTAGAAAACAAGATATTTTTAGAACTTAATTTTTAAAAGCGCGTCATTCTGTCAATTTTTCATATCGTTTTTTTCTAGTGCCAGCCATAGCTGCACTCATAGTGATTAATAATATTCTAGGCTTTTTTTTCAGATAAATGGAACAGTCAAAATCTACAACACCGCCCATGCCCCTTTTCTTTGAGAGCGTCTCATTGACCGACATTTTGAACAAGATCAACAATTTTTTAAATTAAAAAATATTTTTATTTATGATGAATGAGAGTTACAATACAACCTAAAAGTTTTAATGCTGTGTTCAATATTTTAACTTTTTAAAAAAATCCAAAAAATACCTTAAATTTTCGAGCGCTACACCACCATCCTTGGCTTAAGTGCCTATGAACATTCATGTCTGAATTCGCAATTAAAATCCACCCGTTCAATGGAACCTTGCTGTTTTTGTTGTTTGTATAGCTAATGCAAAATGCTTTTTACTACGTTTCCATGGCGAGTTGATCCTAGGTTGGGTTTTCTACAAGTTGACATAATGGCGTTCTAGCTCGAAAGTGTTTCTTTGCACAACATTGAGTCGAGTTGGACTTCTGCCATTCTATTCGCCATTTTTTCTTAGTATAAATGTGTACGTTCAGAAGGTGCAAAATTTACAAAACATATTGAGTCTTTGATCAGTATTATTTTCCGCTACTTTGTGTGCCTGCTGAACGGTTTGTTACATTTTATGTCAACGCAGTAGCAGAAATAAAATAAAAAAACAAATAATCAATAAAACCTCACTCAACAGTTGAGTAACTGTTTCATATTCCATACGCATCCAATCTAACTCAGTTAAATCTAATAAGTTTCGCGGAATTTCGTGGGTTTAACGAAATTCAACTCAACTCGCGTTTCCATGGGAAGTTAATCCGAGTCAACCTCGATTTAACTCGCCATGGAAACGTAGTATTCGATAATTGTGATCTGCTGCATTATAGCTTCACGCATTCACAAAAGAATATGCAGGGCAGCTAATGAACAATCCCTTTAATAAATTGCTGTCATCTACTGCATCATAGCTTCAGTTAATATTGAATGAATCACATCATATCAGAAATGGTTGCTTTGGAGTAGTGGTTAGTGTGTAGAAGTCTCGATCGGAAGGCGCGAGTTCGATCCTTACGCTTGCAGAGGATTATTTTTAATTTTATATGCTCTTGTTGTAATAGACGCAAGTAAAAAAACAACAATTCTAAGAAAAAGGTGTATGGAAAAAAGTGTCGTTTTTCAAATTTCACTCAAGCAAATCACAAAACGAGGCATAAAAAGCTTCGCTTCAAAAATTCTTCCACATTGTTGAGGGTCGAACTCATAACCTCACGACTATAATGCAAGCGCCCTATGCTCTTAGCTACAGAGCTCAAACCAAAACTTTTTCTAAATGAGGTTATAAATTCACTTCAGTTTTTAATTTTTAATATATAAAAATGTCAACGAGCTTTTCAGATCAAATAATTTCGCATTTTAGCCAAACAAATAAATTTACAGACAAAATAAGTGATTATTGTGTTGTCATCTAGTTCTAAGGTATATTTTAAGTTTCAAAACTCTAGCACATCGGGAAATTGGAATTTTTGTTAGAGTAGCTTAACTCACCTTGGAAGACAGTTCCCCCACCTACTGAGTTGAGGCCTGTGCACCAACACACCGTGCAGGCTTCCACCCAACATCCTCAAAGGTCGTGACCCCATTGGACAATCTACGTTACAAGCAAAGGCTGCAAATACCGACCTATATTACTATGAGTGAGCAAATACATACCGTTATCTACTATGAGTTTTTCCAACAGAAAAATTTTCTTACATGTTATGTTAGTAAATTACTACTAGACTACTACTACTCAAAAATACTTTTTAAGCTTTGGCATTATAAATAATTTTGTTGTTTATTAAAAAATTATTTTTAATATACTTAAACACTTTTTAAGTTTAATAAAATGATCTTACATACTTAGTTGGCGCTACAAGTGTGTGTCAGTCTTGGCCTCATCAGAATGTGTGCCAGCCATTTATGTCTCTCGCTTGTTGTCGCCAGTTTAAAATTCCAAGCATAGTCAGGTTGTCCTCTACTTAGTCTTTCCAACGAAGATGCGGTCATTCTCTTCTGCGTTGACAGCCGGTGGGTTCAAAATCGAATATTTTAATCACTGGAGCATAGTCTTTCATGTGATGAACATGATCTAGGCAACGAAGCCGCTCGATTTTAATAAGCTTGACTATATCGATTTCAGCGTACAGCTCGTACAGTTCATCATTCCTCCGTCTTCGGTACATCTTAGGAAGAATCTTTCTTTCGAAGGCTCCTAAAGTCTTTTCATCTAAACTGCTCAGCGTCCAGGTTTGAGATGCATAAATTAGGACGGGCATGGTGAGCGATTTATAGACCGTGATTTTCGTTCGTCGTGAGAGGGCTCTGCCTGTCAATTGCCTACTGAGCCCAAAGTAACACCTGTTGGCAAGAGTTATTCTTCGTTTGATCTCAATGCTGATGTCATTGGTTGAGTTTATGCTGGATCCCAGATATATAAAGTCCTTCACAACCCTGAATGAGGTATTGTCAACTTTAACGTGGGCTCCAAGATACTGGAACTATTTGTATGATTACACCAAGTATTTCGTCTTATCAGCATTCACTGCCAGACCTCTTCGTCTGCATTCGACTTGAGTCTCTTTCTAATCTGGAGCATGCTATATTAACTTCGCGCGTATTATGGCCAATGATATTGATGTCATCAGCATACGCAAGCAGCATAGCACTCTTACAGAATATTGTGCCACCACGTCTCAGATCAGCAGCTCGGATGATATTTTCCGTAATTAGGTTAAAAAAGTCGCACGATAAGGAATCACCTTGTCTGAAACCATGTTTAATGACAAATGGTGCTGGTGTTGCTCAGTGCCATCCTGCAAAGTTGTATAAGTTTTGCAGGAATACCAAATTCAGACATGGTGGAGTATAGGTGATTCCTTATTGAGCTGTCGAAGGCAGCTTTGAAGTTGACAAAAATATGGTGGGTGTCGACTTGTTTTTAATGGCTCTTCTCCAAGATTTGTCGTAGCGTGAAGATACCAGAAGGTTGATGATAGAAATTCCAGGTCTGAAGCCACACTATAAGGTCTAATCAGTTAGTATATAAAGGGCTTAAAATCTTACACATAAAACGCTCCACAGGACGATATATGCGATATTAAAAAGGCTCTACGGTAATAGGCACAAATAGTGGGATCGCCTTTCTTGTGGATTGGGCAGATCACACTGAGATTTCAATCCTTCGGAATGCATTCTTCCTACCATATTCTGCATAGAAGCTCCTGAACGCATTTAGATAGAGCTTCGCCTCCATTCTCAAATAATTCAGCAGGTAAGTTCTCAGCTCCCGCGGCTTTGTTTTTTTTAAGTCGAGCTATATCTGTCAGAACTTCATCATAATCTGGCATCGGAACCTCGACACTGTCATCCGTAATTGGGGATTCCGGGATATCATCTTCATTAGCAGGATTGTTGTCAGCGTCGCCATTTAAAAGCTTAGAGAAGTGTTCCATCCATAACGTCTAAATGATCTAACGTGGCTTAAGATATACTCTATTTTTTTAGTTTTACTTTAAATTTTTATTTAGTATATACTTAAAATACTGTGACTCCTTAACCAGGACAGATATTGTTCTAAAACTTGGCAAGAATTAAAAAAGAAAAATTTGTAGTTTAAATTAAGAATATTACAAATTTTATTTAAAAAATATTCAATTCCAAGATTAGAAAGATAATGTTATTTTCAATACAAATCAATAGTTAACGCATATCAATTGCACAGGCCAGGTGCAGAATGAGTGCTTTAGCTCAGCACAATAGTACTTAACAGATCCCATTATAATACTTAGCAAGCATTTTCAGTGTATCATATAAATTATAATTTTTAAGATAAAAAAAAGAAAACAAAAATGATGAGGTTTTTCAAAAATTAATCTTTATTTTATATAAATTTTTTTTTACAATTTTTTTGTGACATTCCAATTCTGCCACTAACACAATCTTGCAATTTTTAATAAGAGTCGCTATTGAAGTTCTTTTTCTAAGAATTTGTTAAGCTTCGTAATCGTCTTCGAAAAAGCCACAACTTTGATTTAGTCATTTAAAAAAGACCGTAAGTTGGTATCGAAGCCTCGGACAGAACTAAAATTTTGCACACAAGTTGTGGTAGATGTGTACCATAAACAAAAAGAAACAAAACAAAAAAATAAAATTATTTTTGTTCGCTTCACGTGAAATATTTCAGTTTTTATTGCTTTATTTATGTCTTAAGGTAAAATATTTTAGTATAATATTTTAATATTTAACCGAATATTTCGCCAATAAACTTGTCAGCAAGTCTCATTCTAAAGTAGTACAGAAGTTGACACTTATCGAAAATGTTCTTTCATTAGAAGTTGAAGTTGATTTATGGAGGAAGATTACTTGTTTATTTTTTTATTATTTGTTTTTCTAATCTTTCTAAAAAGCAAAAATTCTTGTTTAAGTTAACTAAAAATCTCGCACTCGAACTAGTCAAATATTTTACTCGAGTTTCGAATCGGAGTAACTACACAATACTTGATGAGTCCAATTTGTGTCGGTATTAAAAATTGTATTTCTTGTAATAATTTCCAAATTTCATAATTTAATTGACCAAATGCTTAACTTTTTAAGCAATAAACTTGCAACTCAGCTCTAAAAGGAAATTATATTATATTATGTGAAAATATGATTGAACATAATTCTACTGGATATTTGTTCTCAAAAAATTTAAAATTGTCATCAAACTACAACAATAAATTTAAAATTTTAGTGTGAACATAAGCCCACTAAGTGCTTGTGTCCAAATGTGGAATATCTATTTTGCTCTCTTTGTCCTCTTAAAATGTTTGTATTTATTGCAATGAAACGGCAAACACTGCCGTCTGTCCTGATCAAGCTATACAAAATGGCAGACGAAGTGTTGTCATTTATATCCGGCAAATCGCGTCGCCATGTTGCACACTTTCATATGTCGACGCGTGGAGTTGCCTGAACGCATATAGGTTTTTTTTCTTTAGCTTTGTGTATCTTTGTGCACTGTGAGTGTGTGCAAACTCCATATAAGTAAGTTGCTGCTCCCAATGCTCATCCGTTTCGGGTTCATTAATCGTCGTTGTGCGTTGACTTCCGCTTGCTTAACTTCCTTGTAGCAGGCGGACGTACTGCACTTGACGTCGAATGAATGCGTTAGTATTAGCATTGACCTAGTAGGAAACTATTGAATAAATTTTATGATGAAAGCAACAAATATTTTTTATTATACAAAAGAGCTTTGTATTTGAAAATAATTCATCAAAAGACAAAAATGTTTTTCAGTTAAACATACGGTCTGTTTTTTTATCCTAAGTACTAGCTGGAACCCGGCGCGTTGCTGCCACGCCCCCGTTGCCAAACTTCCATAAAATGTTATCAGTGAACCTGCATTGGGTTGATCTAAATTTGGGTTGAATGAGAGGTGCCACGCCCCTTTGTTTAACTCCCATAAAATTTGATTAGTGAAACGGCATGTGTAAATCGTGGTAGAATAATGAATTCTTAGGCTATAACTTCAAAGCTATTCGATATCGCAAATCGCATATTTGGGTTGTATGTTAGGTGCCACGCCCCCTGAATGGCGTGTGTAAATTGTGGTAGAATACCGAATTCCGAGGCTGTGCGAGCTGTAACTGAAAAGCTATTCGATATCGCAAATTATGGGAGGTTGCCACACCATACGTCCATAAAATGTTATCAGTAAAACGACATGTGCAAATTGTGCTCGAATACCGAGGCTGTGGAGGTCTATAACTCCAAAGCTATTCGATATCGCAAATTCTGGTTGCAAGGGAGGAGCCACGCCCCTTGTACAACGCCCATAAAATGTTATCAGTAAAACAGCACGTGTAAATTGTCGTCGAATACTGAATTCCGGGGCTGTGTGAATTATAACGCAAAAGCTTTTCAAAATATTAAATGTGGGTTTTAAGGGAGGTGCCACGCTCCCTTTCCCAACGCCCATAAAATTTTATCAGTAAAACGGCACGTGTAAATTGTGGTCGAAAACCCAATTCCATGGCTGTGCGAACTATAACTCAAAAGCTATTCGATATCTCAAATTTGGGTTGTATGGGAGGTGCCACGCCCCCTTGTCCAACACCATAAAATGTTATCAGTTAAACTTAATGTGTAAATTGAGTTCGAATATTAAATTCCGAGCCTGTGCGGTCTGTAACTAAAAAGCTATTCGATATCGCAAATTTGGGTTGTATGAGAGTGCCACGCCCCCTTGTCCAACGCCCATTTTTTCTTTCTGTAAAAAACGTTTGTAGAATATTACAAACATTTTAAAAAAGTTAGCCAAATTGGCGCAGGCGTTCTGCGATTTTAGGTATATATAAAAAAGTGGGCGTAAAAGTGGGAGTGGTCAATTTTTCTTCAGTAAAAACTTAAAATGGATTACTACGAACATTTAAAAAATAAATTAGCCAAATCGGTGTAGCCGTTTTCCGATTTTAGATAAATAAAAAAGTGGGCGTAAAAGTGGGCGTGGTAAATTTTTCTTTCCGTAAAAACCTAAGTTGGACTATTACGAACATTTTAAAAAAATATCCAAATCGGTCCAGCCGTTCTCAACTGATGCAATTACCAACGAACGACATTTGATTTTTATTTATATAGAATAAAGAAGGAATCTCCATTTCTAAAATCTTATAATGGATGCAACTTTGACATGTTATTTTGTGAAGGAGGCTTATAGTCTAATAATACAGTGCGACCGCTAGAAAATTACAAGAACCATTTTTATCGCTGGTCTGACTTCTGAATGTCGTCACAATTTTAATTGATTTTTATATTTTATGTGTTTGAATTTTGTTGCAACTACATACATTGATGTATTACAGCCATTTGTCTTATTAGAAATGGAAAACAAAATCAAAGTATACTTAGTAGAATTTAACGTAGAATATAAATGTGTAAAAATAAATCCGAAAAAAACCAAATGTTGCGTGTAGCGAAGTTAGTTCTTGTTTTTTTTTTTTTTAAATATCTCAATAATATTTGTGAATCTCTCTATTTTATTTAAATAATATTCCATGGACAACATCTTTTTCAGGAAACTAAATTGCACTTAAAAATGCCTTTCTATTGAACCCAAGAATATAGACATCGGTTCAGAATTCGCTTAATGGAGGAAATTTTAACGTTGTTTTTTAACGTAAAAACTGATTTCCATAATATATATTAAATGGAATATAAAGTTGCAATATAAAGTCCTCAAATTTCGTCAAACATAAGTTTGGCTCATCTTTCTCTCTTGGGAAAGGCAATATAATAACCAACATGTTGCAATGTAGAATTTGGAAAAATAAATCCATCTATGGAACGATTATTATTTTTTTTTTTTATTCACAGTGAGTGCAGAGTGGGACAGTATGCATGTATATAACATTAGAGTTAGTTGTAAGAGTGTGGTTACAGCGATGTGGTTACACTAATGAAGAGTGGCGAATTCAGTTAGTCGCTTTCTGAGGATCATTTAATCGCATGGAATTTAATGAAACAAAAATTAAACGAGTTCCTGGAAAAAAACCCTGTTGAAAATTATCATGTGATCGTCCAACATTTAATGAACTCATTCAGCACACAAATTAATGTTATGCATTTTCATTTGAGTATTTCGCGCGCCAAATGCCTTCAGAGTCCGACGAACAAGGCGAACTTGACCAAACTTGACGAGCGATGGAATATCGCTACAAAAACAAAAATTTCCAATGAATTATTGGGGATCTTTGTTGGTTTTTAATACCGAATTAAGGATAGACGCGGGTCTTGCTTAAAAATGCGTAATCGACTATACTAGTCCCGGTTTATACTCGTCAAGACTTGACGGTCAAGTTTTGCATACTCCCTTTTAAACTTGACGATTCAATTTACACTCGTCAAGAGTTGAAGGTCAATTGTTTCCTCCCTTTATTTATTTATTTATTTATTTATTTGTTATTATTTGCAGTTCTTAGTGTTACAAGATATAATATCTCTTAACTAGCACTAATCATTAAGAAAGGAAATATGGCAGTAAATATTTAATATACGAAACACTTATATTTAACATAAAGAGCTTATTACAATAAAAAATCGAAAACATACAAAATTATAACAAATAAATATGAAATCTGATTGAATACTTTAAAAGGACATATATCTAATGGATGACATGTTAAACTAATTAAGGGACGATAATAGTTTATTCTTAAAATTGACAGCGTTGCTAATTTGTTGTGTGTTATGATCTAAGGAATTCCAAAGACGTGGACCACATATGAAGAATTGTCTTTCGGAGACAAGGCAGGAGTGTCTTGCTAATACAATATTATTATTACGGCGCGATTGTGTAAATCGAAGTCTCTCGAAAAGATAGATAGGTTCAGCGGAAAATATTAATTTGTGGACAAACTGTAGGACTTTTATCTTGAAAAGGTTATCAAAGGTGGTGTTGTTCATTTGGTAAGCATATTCCGAGTCATGATCAAACCTACTCAGACTGTATACATACCGAGCGATATTATTATATGTTACTTTTAATTTTTGCTTATGGACAGAATCAGCGTTTGCAAATACTTCACAGCCATACAAGAGAATTGGTATTAAGTATGTTTTTGCTATAAGCAGTCTAATTCTTAATGGCGTAAAGTATTGGGTAGGCCATAAACTGCGTAACATACCATTTACCTTACTGAAAATCATCACATAATTTTGATAGAGATATCTGCCATTTCGACCATTTTAAACGATGCTTGGGCATAAAATGCGTTGCCGCTCTGCTAGTTCCGAAAGACCTGCATTTTCTACAAAAACTCAATTGCTCAAAAAGTGGATATCCATGGATATTGGATACCTATCGAAGGAAGAGGGGGAAATCTGGTTTCGACCCGGATTCAAGCAACCCATGAAAAGCTCCTGCATTCAATAACCTTCAGCTTTTCCCTGCTGGGCTACCATGTTTGAGCAGTGTTAGTTCACTTGCACATTTAATGTTGCTAACATGCACGTTACACTCGCTGACTCTGCCCTCTTTATGCCACATTCATGAGTTCAAGACTTTGTCACTGCTGTTTGTCGTTGCTATTGCTTTAAATTGTTATCATTATGTCGCGTTTATCAACAGCAGAGGCAGCAGCAAGAACAGCAACAATAACGCCAACAACAAGTAGGGGCGACATATATTTACAATAAAATCATGTTGATTTTATTCAATATTGTTGCTGCAATTAAATTAACAACAGCAATCAGTAAGCTCACTGAAGGTGGCTATTTTCCGCTGATTTATTAAATTGCAAAAAAAACAACAACAGGCAAAAGAAAAACCATGTCAAAAGGATCTCAGAGAATAGCACAAAGAAGCTGCATTTAATGCAAATTGTTCACATTACCATCATGATAAACGCCGCTCAACGCCGACCCATTATTTTTGATAGGACCCATTACTGTTAAATAGCTTTGTTGTTGTGACGTCAGCGGATCCTTACAAACATATTTGTTGGTGTTACTACAGCTTGTTATCAGGGATTTGACAGACGCTAGGTTTTTTAAAGTTTTCTACAGATGCAAATGCATCTGTTGTAGCAGTTAATGTTAATTGAAGCCATTAAGCTTGCTTACTTTTTCACATTCAACGTGTTGTTTTTTTCTTATTGAAATAAGTAAAAAAATCTTTACTCAAAGCTTAAAGCGAAGTTTTTAAGTGATTTTTTTTAAAAGGTTTGCCATTGTCTTAAAAGTTAAGCTATTATTGCTTATATTAGTTTTTGTCTATAAATTTAAGCTATAGAAATTTATTGCTATTTCTTAAAACGTCTTTAATGCTCAATCCTTGAAATAACACATGCTCGTAATTTATATTGAAAATAACTATTTAATGTGTTAATTATGAATGTTTGAAGCTTAGCTGAGGCAATATATTTTACGGAAATGATATATTTACTAGTTTCGTATGCTTGGGGCACATACAAGCACATCTAAGCGCTTTGAAGTTTCTCTCTACGGTAATTTAGCATCTGTGAGAAATTTAACCAAATTATTAGAAAATGCCTTAAAACAGTTTAAATGAGGCATTAACCTATTTTCAAACACAGCGCTCCAAAGTGAAGTGCACATTTTCAGTAAAGCTCGTTAAGGATCCTCACGGCAGCTTTATTTCCTGTGTGTCGATTATTTTTTATTGAGGATGCAAGTTGAAGCAGTTGTAGTGGTGTCGGATGTGTAGTGAAACTAAGCAACATATTTTACATATTATTTTGATAGGATTTCTTTTTGTAAGAGTTGTCCATAATGAATGGGTAAGCATATTATAAATATGTTTAAGGTACCTATATTAAAAGGGATGCAATCAACTCCGCGCAGTTTAACGAGGTGGAAAAAATTAGGTATAGGAAAAAGCCGTACATTATAACAGTAAGTATACGAATTTATTGCAAAGAGCAGAGCATTGCACGAATTTTTAATAGAACGAACTAACGAATAACATTTGAATTTCTATTTTCTACAAACGAACGAACGAACAACGTTTTTATTTCTATTTTCTACGAACGAACTAACAAACAACACTTTTTTACGAATGAACGAACAACTATTTTCTATGAACGAACGAACTAAGGAACAAACGTCTATTTTCTACGAACAAATATTATCTGCACACAATCAAAAGAATATTTCTCGAAAATTTTTATCTCATTTTTTCCAATTTTGTGATATAGAATACAATAATTTGCTAACGACGAAATGTTGCTTTAATAAAATTCAATAAAAAATATAGCTATTATCTATGAACAAACGAATAAACAACTATTTTCTAAGAACTAACGAACAACTATTTGCTACGAACGAACGAGGAACTATATTCTGCGATCGAACGAACGAACAGAACAATATATTTATTTTGTTTCTTTACGAACAAACAAACGAACAACTATTTTCTACGAACGAACGAACGAACCAACAAAATATTTTTATTTTTTTCTACGAACGAACGAAAAAATTATTTGCATTTATCTCTAAGAACGAACAAACGTGCAACCATACAAGGCTCTGGCTAAGAGTCTCAATTGTCGGCCTATGTAGTCTAGTAAAGATTGTGGTAGACTATCAACCCAGAGGTCCCAGGTTCGAATCCGGCTCCGGGCATGGTTCTTTTCACTTTCTTTATTCTTTTCTACATTTAAGAATTATGGAAAACTTAAAATATACAACTAAATTGTAGAAAATGTGGAATTTAATAACAGAACAACTAAGGGCTGAAAATGCTTGCCGAGGTTAAGGCATAACACTAGCCTCCGTTAAAAGCAATTAAAATTATCTTTTGTGAGGTTGTTTCGCCTAATCAATTATTTCCAATTGGCAATTCCAATCAATTCCTCTAAATAGATCTATCCCTTTCCTTTCACGTCAAAGACCAACAATTTTTTGTAAAAAAAAGCAGATGCGTCGCTGGACACACGAGAGAAGCGAATCATTTTCGCATTTTCAATCGTTTGATAATGAAATGGGTTTTTTAATAAAAAATTTTTAAATTGAAAAATTTTAAATACCTAAAAAAATGTTAACTAAAAAAAATAATATTCCCACCAGTAAATATTATTACCTTACATTATTATTTTGCATTAATTTTTAATTATTTTTGTAAATGTTTATGCAATTATTGTGTCTTAATATCTAAAATATCAAACGTATTTTATATAGATGTTATGTCATCGATTTTTCTAGCAAATATTACATCAATAGTTTTCCTAATCGTGGTGTGCAAATATTTGGATCGCTTATCATTCCCAAATTATATTTATCAAGACAACATTGTTTAATTCCTAAAATTTTTATGAAATTGCTTTTTTTTATATATCAAAAGTATAGTCTTTCTGACATTATTTTCACTTCTACAGCCGTTTTAGTAGGTGTCGAGCCACAGTGTGTAGTCTAGATTCATTGTCTTTATACTAATTTATATCGAAACTACTTTTTTCGGCATGGTGTTGTAGGAAAACAAAAACTATTAAGCCGAATCATCTGAAATTTAAATATGCTATTCACAACATCAGCGGCTATCGCTGGAACTAGAATCAAAGTTTTATTTAAAAAGCATCGTATATTTTACACTTAATAATAACTCGTAAAAAAACAAGCTGTTTTAAGAACTTAGTTTTCAATAGCGTGTCATTCTGTCAATTTTTCATATCTTTTTTCGAGTGCACTAGAGTGAAAGAAACAAAAATTATTTCTTAATATTTTCATATGCAATTCCATTTGAAATAAGGAAACAGTTAAGATTTTTTTGATTTTTCCAAAAATTTTTCAGTTTAACCCATTACCGCCCTCTGTCCCCATATGAGGACACCTGTTTAAAGAGAGACAACTATGAGTAATACCGTTATTTTTCTCATTGTAAATACACATATGACTGCTGCAGGCTACGTGTGATTTATAAACAAAGACACGTGGTCCTAAGAGCCAAACAAGTGTTATTTTTAGTGGTTTGTAATCTCGATATCGATTCGGTTGTTTTTGGTAAAAAAGTTTCACTTTTTTTAATTATACCAAGTGATTTAAAGTTAGTAATTCTGGGTGTATAATATCTCGATTGCGTGTAGACAAGCGTGTAATATTTGAAATAAAAAAAAGTGAAAAAATTTAAATACAAGGTAAGGTTTTATAGGACTGTCCCCAGTTGGGGACAATGGGCTGATCAGTAATACATATTATTATTTACCAGGTTCTTGAACGTCTGCAGAATGGCATATCGGAATATTTTTAAATGCCACAATGACTTTTTGCAACTTGAGGAGGCCGTTAATTACATAATGGAGAACGATGACGTTGATGATAACTCTGACATATTAGTCGTGCCTCCAAACCTTGCTGTTGTAAGTGACGAGGATGAAGGAAATGAAGATGATATGATAGATGAAACTATGCCGAATGATGTGCCGGGAACTATTGAACTTGTTGCAAGACCACAGGATGAGAATAATTGCAACTCGGATTGGGATGATAGTGACGATGAGCCACTGTCTAGATATATAAAACACAAAAAAGTTGATCAAAGTGAACTTGGAGCTCCTAAATGGAGATATATTTTTCCAACCTATAGCACAACATATGATTCCAGTGGTGCAGTGATTTTGTAAAAGTTATGAATGATCATACACCTGTGGTTTTGTTTGAAAAAATTATTGATAACGATATTCTTGATTTGATAATCGAAAACAGTGTCTTATACGCCAATCAAAACAACAGACATAACTTCAATCTTGACCGGGAAGAGTTAAAACGTTTTCTGGGAATTCTATTGTTCAGTGGTTATAACCATCTACCTACAGAGCGATCATATTGGAGTTTGGATGAAGACCTTGGGGTCCCTTTGGTCGCAAGTGCAATGAGACGAAATAGATTTTTAGAATTAAAGAAAAACTTGCACTTCGCCGATAACAGCAAAATCGTAAGTTCGACTGATAAAATGTTCAAACTGAGACCTCTTTGCAATCTAATTGAAAGAAATTCATGTCAATGGGGTGTTCTGCACGAAAGCTTGTCAGTAGACGAATCCATGATCAAATATTTTGGGCGCCATTCTGCGAAGCAGTTTATTATGGGAAAGCCAGTGCGTTTTGGTTATAAGAACTGGGCAGCAACAAGTTCAGATGGATACTGCTACGCTTTTGATGTTTATTGTGGTAAAACTGCAGAAGTAACCACTGACCCTTTAGGCGAACGAGTTGTTAAATCTTTGCTTGCGAAAATGCCTATAGTTCCAAAGGAGCACATCGTATATTTCGATAACTTCTTCACAAACTATAATTTGTTGTGTGAATTGAAACGGTTGGGATATAGAGCCACTGGTACAATACGAGATAACAGAACAAAAAAATGTCCACTTATACCCGTCAAAGAAATGAAGAAAAAGAGTTTGAGAGCAGAATATGATTATCGATTTGACAAAAATAATGAAATCGCAATAGTCCGTTGGAAAGATAACAATGTTGTTACGATGGCAACAAATTTTGATCATATAAATCCACTAGGAAAAGTGAAACGATGGTGTAAGGATCGAAGGGAAAAAGCGGACTTCCAAATAGCAAGACTCTTTGTCAATTACAACCAGGGTATGGGAGGTGTAGATCAAATGGATCAATCCATTAGCCTCTATAGAGTGTCCATAAGAGGAAAAAAGTGGTGGTGGCCTATATTTACGTATCTATTAGATTTGGCGGGTAGTAACGCGTGGCGGTTGCATGTTATAATATGTAAAGCTAAAAATATTCCACCGATGGACCAATTATCGTTCAGACGAAGCATTACTCGGGCGTATTTACAACCTACTACATCACGACATCGCAAATCCTCGTCCATAGTAGTTAGTGACGATCGGAAAAACAACGGCCATAACCCAGAACGCATATCAAATCAATTACGATGTGTTGTTTGTCATGCAAAGTGTCGCTGGAGATGTGAATTATGCACAAAAACACTTTGTGTTGAACGAAGCTGCTTTGGGCAATTTCATAATTAATCTGCCCATTGTCCCCATGTAGGGACACCCCTTTTTCTCAAAAGTGAGCAATGAATTTTAATTTTTTTTATGGAATCCCTTTTATTTAGTCGCTAATGAATTAATAAAAATCAATTAAAACCATTTTTGACCGACAGTTTTCTTTTGGGCGTTAATGGGTTAATAAGGGTATTACCTCAAATCACTTGAATAACTCAGGGGGACAAAATTTTAATTTTTGTATTTTCCCAGCAATATTTGTATTATTTTCGACTAATCTAGGTGCGCTGATCTCATCATCATCATGTAATTTAGAGGAGGTCTTTTTTAAATAAGGTCCACTCTATTAAAACAATAATATTTTTGGTTTATATTTTTCTGATAAATAGAAAAGTCAAAATCTACTATACCGCCCATCCCCCTTTTCCTTGAGAGCGTCTCATTGAGCGCCATTTTGAAACAGATCAACAATTTTTTAAATTAAAAAAATTTCTTTATGATGAATGAGTGTAACAATATACCTTAAAAGTTTAAACATCGTGGTTCACTATACCAACTTTTTAAAAAAATCCTAAAAATACCTTGAATTTTTGAGCGCTAGACCACCGGTCTTGCCTTAAGTGCCTGTGAGCATTCATGACTGAATTCACAATTAAAATCGACACCTAAAACAATTGGCATCTTATGATAATTTTCAACCCGTTCAATGGAACCTTGCTACTTTTGCTGTTTGGATATCTAATGCGCAATGCTGTTTAGTACATTTCCATGGCGAATTGAGCCTGAGTTGGGTTTTCGTCAAGTCGCCAAAATGGCGTTTCTAGTTCGATAGTGTTTCCATGCGCAACATTGTTCCACAACTTTCGGGCTGAATAGTATGTATCATAATGCGCTCAAACAACATGCTCCCCTAGCGGTCGCCATGTTAGGTATCGAAAAATTGTATGCTGCTTTGGTTGAGCTGCTTATACTCTTTTCATTTTGACAGTTAAAAAAAAATGGCTGCAAATTGTTAATTGTTGCTTAAGTTGTGCAACAATTAACAATTAACAAAAGTGAAAATAGATAATTATTAATTCTGTGGTCAAAAGCACTAAGCGCTTAAGTCGACTTAAGACAAAACTGAGTTATTGATGTAGATGTGTTTCAAGCATATAGCTTTATAAGCACACAAAATCTGGAGCTTCTAGCATGACCCTAGCCAAAGTTATGATACAAAAGCAAAAGACTCTTTCATACAATTCATATGGCGACTGAAAACTTTAACACGAGATTACTCGAAACAGCAATTTTTGACTTAAGCGCTTAGTGCTTTTGACCACAGAATTATTAGAATATTATTCTATCATTTTTCAATAAAGCTGTTAATTAATGATTTCTTGTGTGAAACGAATGCACAATAGTATAAACAAATTTTAGATGTTTAAAAAAAACAACGAATGGCGAACAGCTGTTTGCCGTTTGACGTTTTGCCAAAAACCCATTCAGCAGAAAGTATCACTTTATGCTACTTCGCTACCTGAGCACTTTTTCGGCAGGAATGCGGCCATTCTATTCGCCATTTTTTCTTAGTATAAATGTGTGCGTTCCGAAGTTACAAAATTTACTAAACATGTTGAGTCTTTAATCAGTATTAGTTTCTGCTACTTTGTGTGCCTGCTGAATGGTTTGTTACATTTTATGTCAGCGCAAACTCATTCAACAGTTGAGCAACTGTTTCATATTCTGAACGCATCGAATCTAACTCAGTTAAATCTAAGAAGTTTCGTGGAGTTTTGTGGATTTGACGAAATTCAACTCAACTCGCGTTTCCATGGTATGTTAATCCCGAGTCAACCCCGACTTAACTCGCCATAGAAACATAGTATTTGATCGATAATTGTGATCTGCTGCATTTTAGCTTTACGCATTCACAATAGAATATGTAGGATAGCTAATGCACAATCTCTTTAATAAATTCCTGTCATCTACTTACTGCAACATAGCTTCAGTTAATACTTAATATTGAATGAATCACATTATTGCTAAAATGAAGGGTTTTGTTGTAGTGGTTTGTGTAGAACTCTTGATCAAGAGGGTGTGAGTTCAATTCTCACTGCTTACTTGCAAAAAAATATTTTTAATATTATTTAAATACTCTTGTTGTAATAGTCGCAAGTAACAAACAACAACAATTCTTAGAAAATAGTGTATGGAAAAAAGTGTCGTTTTCCAGATTATTTCATTCAAGCAATTCACAAAACGAGGCGTAAAAAGCTTCGCTTCAAAAAATATTATGTGAATCTAAAGTTTGTGTAAGTTATGTTCTTTATAAAAAAAATTTATTAATTATCATATTTGGTAGTAAATCATATATTATCTATGTTTAAAATGAAAAAACGTTGCATGTAAAACCCATTGGTTGTTAAAATGTTATTCCACGTTGCAAAGCAGAGAGTGTGGTGGCTTTTAAAATATTTTTCGTGCAATCAAAATATACCTATATAAGAAGACTTGTTTGATTGAAACCTTTTTTTAAAATGAAGTTTTCGGAATAGAATTTAAAAAATTTATTTATTAAAAAAAAAACCTTTAAAAAACATAAATTAATTTCAATAACTTAAAAGAAAATATTTTAAAACCTTCAACAAAATATATGTGTTTGGTTTTGAACACAAACTTCATACTTTTATTAATTTAACTTCAGATTGATTTATAGAATATATATTTTTCACACTCTTTCTCTTTTACCATTCTTGATCAGCAAAAAATAATGCACAGTAGCGTTGCGATGAGAAATGCCTCCTTTAGGTCTTCTTCGTTTCTGAGGCTCGCACAATTCGATTAAAGATGTTAAAAAATCCGTTTTTTTATTGCAGTATTTATTGTAAAATAATATATAATAATAATAATAATAATAATAATATTCTTTTATTGCACCTGTGCTGAATTTTGTACAAGAAAAGAAGCATGGACAATCACAAATATATATAAGAACAATTGAATTAAAAAAACGTAATGTGAACTTAAAACGTTATTCCACTTTGCCTGCTCTGGAGCGTTTTTTTAAGGTATATTTTTTTCTCGAAATAAATTCATTACCACAATTCTTCAATCTTTTATATCTATTATCAATCCAATATTCAACATTGGACTTCCTTTTTGTGCCTCTGTTGCGCTTATCAATTACATTTGATAATTCAAGTCTTATAATTTTGTATGTAACTTACAATATATTCTTACACTGACTAACACTTTCTAAATACTTTTTGAAGGCGATAAGGTGGATATTTTTGGATGATTTGGTGTTAAGGCAATGTTAGAGAGTCATGTTAACGGTAATCTGCAATAAAACCGGTTTTGCAAAAAGTGACTGTTGCAACGTTATTCGCGGCTGTGCTTCAATTGTACCCAAAAATATTAATTTTACCTTATATTTAAGCTAGTTTCATTATGAACATTTCTGCGGTACTTTTTGCTAAAGTCTTAAAGTGGTTTCAAAGTATTCAAACGTTAGAGGCATTTAATTTTTCATGTAGTTATTTTTTTATGTATAATGCAAAAAATAGCTTTGTTGAATTCCTTAAATTGATTTTCTTCAAACAGTTTGAAAATGAAAAAAATTGCCATAACACGTGTCCGGATTAAATTGATTTTAATTAAATGACTAAATTGATTTTAGTCATTTAATATATGCACAAAGTAAACTCTAATATTAAATTCAATATAATATTTATTGTAACATGTTCAATTTGAGGAACGAAGAACTAATATAATTACGTAGGTTTTAAGTAAGTCTTAACCAGCGAGTTACCACAATCCAACTCGTTCTGGAATCTACAAGTGAGCACAAGAAACCAAAGAGAAAGTCAATGACTCATACATAACACCCCTTAACGCCCAGTTGCTGTAAAGTATTCTGGTGGGCGCCTTGTGCGCGATGAACGCCGAGGAGTTAATTTGCCTGGCGAAGATGACTGGTCAGGTAGCGATGGACAACTCGGCGATGAGTGGCGATGGGGTGATGACAAATTCGAAGGAGACAACTGAAGCTGTGACGACGGTGATTGATGTGGTTCTTTTAACTTTTCTTCAGCTTGTGGTTCTGATGATACAGTTGAGTACTGATATGTTTCACTGAAACGACTACGAATTTAGTCTTTGTGTCATTTAATAACTTTCATATCTTTTAAGCGCACAGTATACAAGTCTGGACCTGTTTGTGATGATATAGTTGCCTCAATCCATTTAGGCCCAGAGGATTAATTCCGAATCCATACTTCGTCGTCCGAATCCATACGGTCGTCTTTGATAAATATTTTTGTTTGATATTGGCTGACAGTTCGTTAGGATGAATTTTGTCGAAATAAGTTTTTAGTTGCCGGTTAAACATTAACTCGGCTGGTGAACGACCAGTTGTCGTGTGTGGTATAATATGTTGGTTAAATATGAAACGAGATAGCTTTAAATTGATGTCAGCCTTCTCTGGCATTTTCTTTAAGAAGTTTTTTGTTGTTTGAACCATCCGCTCGGCTTGCCCGTTTGAAGACGGGTGAAATGGTGCACAGCGGATTTCTCGGATGAGGTTATTTTGAAGGAATGTTTTGAACTCCTCAGATGTAAAAGCTGTTCCATTATCTGACACGATCGAATCAGGCAATCCATGTGAGGCAAAAAGCGAACGTAGTGGCTTAATAGCAGATTGAGAGGAAGTTGCCTTAACTACAAAAACTTCCAACCACTTGGAATATGAGTCAACTACGATGAAAAATAATTTGCCTTGAAATGGCCCAGCAAAATCGATGTGAAGTCGAGACCAGGGCGACTTTGTTGATTCCCAAAAATGTATGGGTGCGTGTGCATTTTCATGACGTGTCTCCTGACACGGTACGCACTGTTTGACTACAAATTCAATGTCGGCATCGATTTTGGGCCACCACACATAACTCCGAGCTAACGCTTTCATTCTCACAATTCCCGGATGGCCAGTGTGTAGAGCCTGGAGAATTGTGTGTCGACCATTTAGAAGAATGATTGTTCGGTTGCCCCATAAAAGACAACTTTTTAACGATGTTATTTCCATTCTACGAAAATAATAAGGATATAAATTCAGTCAGAATTCTTAGCAGTTTACGAAGCGATTTCTTTAGCATCCAACACTGGTTTGTCGATCATCTCAATCATTAGTACATCTTGATGGTCAAATTCTAATGGATTTTCAGAATTAATTGGAAAACGGCTTAAAAAATCTGCGTTACTCATTTTATGGCCAGAGCGATGTATTAAGTCGAAATCATACGCGTTGAGAAAGATGCGACGGCGAATCATAGTGTTCGATATAACAGCAGGTACTGACTTCGCTGTACTAAAAATACCTAAGAGAGGGCGATGATCAGTAACAAGCGTAAACTTTCGGTTTCTCGATACCATTACTCAAATGGTGGCTAAGAACGGCACCGATCCCATAAGGCGATGCATCACAAGCGACAACAAGCGGTAACTTAATATCATAATGCACGAGAACACGGTCAGAAAGAACAAGCTTTTTAAGGCTATCAAATGACTTCTGGTGCTCCATTGTCCAAACCCACTTACTATTTTTATCGAGGAGGCGATTCAATGGCTCGGCTATCGTTGCTTTATGAGGCAAAAAAGCATGATAAAAGTTAAGTAAGCCCAGGAAAGCTTGCAAAAGTTTCTTGTCAGTGGGGGGTGGTGCGCTGTGTATAGCACTTAACTTTCCAGACGCTGGCTTTATGCCTAATGAGTCTATTCTGAAGCCAAGAAACTCGATTGTTGAGACGCCAAATTTGCACTTATCCTTTCGAAGTCGGAGTCCAGAGGTGTCGAACCGAGTGAGGACTTCACCTAAACGCTCAGCGAGTTCTGAATCAGTTTTTCCCATTATAATGATGTCATCAAAATACGGTAAGACACCTGGAATATTTAGGAGAAGTGTCTCAATAAAATGTTGGAATATACCTGGAGCAGACGAAATTCCGAACTGCAACCTTTTTACCCTAAAAGCACCTTTGTGAGTAACAATAGTCTGTAATAGCGAAGAAGGTTCATCCACTGACAATTGCTGGTAAGCCTGTGCTAGATCGAGCTTTGCAAATATGCTTCCTCCTTCTATAGAATATAGTAAGGTAAGTACTTATCGCTGGTATTTGAAAACAATGGGGCTTTAGTGCTTTGTTGAGCGTTGATTTGTAATCGCCACAGATTCGGATTGAGCCATCACTCTTGAGAACGGGAACTATGGGTGTTGCCCAGCCTGAATATTCGATTGGCTTAAGGATTCCTTGAGTGCACAGTCGATCAAGTTCTGCTTCGACGGAATTCTACGAGGTGGGTATCGAATTTGTTAGACGCTTGGATCGAGTTGAAGTGTCACAGTTTTCCCCATAAACTTGCTCAGTTTTTTGGAAAATAAGTGCTGGAACTTTGAAAAAACATTCCGGATAGATGACTGTTCGTTTATTAGGTTGACGCCTTGGATGCTGATTGCAAGTGGTCCAAACTAGTTACAGCCCAAAACATTGGAGCGGTTACCCTCCACAATGATAATCGGAAGATCGGTAATAGTTTTATTGTTGTATCCTACTGCGACGTCACATACGCCATTTATCGGTATGCTATTGCGCTGAAAATTTACGAGCTGCAAGTTGCATATATTGATGACCGGCTGTGATTTTGGCCACGTATGATCACAACTTTTGGATGACATAAGAGTATAATTCGAGCCAGAATCGATCTCGAATTGACAAGGGCTACCATTGACGATGACTGTTGTTGATTTCTTCAAGTCGGCTAATGGCGTGATTTGATTGATAGAATAAGAATAAGACTTTTTTGATCGATACATTGTACTTGGAGTCATTTTTTGACTTGAGCTGGACTTGAACTTAGATGATGATCCAGATCGACAAAAGCGTTGAAGATGTCCCTTGTTTCCGCATGACGAACAGATTGTCTCTAGGTAAGGACATCGGCAGCGTGGGTGGTGATCACCACAACCATTACATGGCTTGCCTTGAGTATTGTCACTGGAATTCCTTTTTTTTTGTTGCGGTGCTTTAATTTATTACTGTCGTGTTTTGAAACAAAATGAACTTGATCCGGATGACGAATTTCAAGTAAATTTTTCGAAGCTGTTTCTGCTGTATTCGCTCGGTCTATCACTTTTTTTAGCTGCAGGTCAGTTTCGGCAAGAAGGCTCCGCTGAAGTGCCTCATCCCGCAGGCCACAAACTAGGCGATCACGAAGCATTCGGTCCAACGCTGTACCGAAATTACACTCTACTGCCATTTTCCGTAAAGCTGCTACATAGTCCGAAAAACTCTCGTTTGGATGTTGATCGCGTTTGTGGAATTTGAAAAACGCTGCAATATCGGAAGGCCGTGGAGAAAAATGATTGGTCAGTGTTGACTTTATTTCTGTGAAACTCAATTCACTAACCTGTTTTGGAGATGCCAATGACGACAGAAGGTCATACAGCTGAGCACCAGCCAAAGTTAAAAACATTGCTTTTTCGCTATCATCTCCCTGTACGTCATTGGCTACTAAGTACAACTCTAACCTTTCGCAATATGATGTCCAGTTTTCTGAGTGTGAAAGAATAAATTGGTCCAGGTGCCCAGCAGACGACATCATAGAACGAGCTAAGTTGACTGAGGTTCGGTGAGGTTCCTGGTCAGCTTGAGCTGGATAATCTGCTTCTCTAATAGCTGCTTCAGATTTTACCACATTCGTTGGCTTCGGAGGCATTAAATTTTATTGTTTTTGTTGCCAGCAATTTTTTGCTTTTAAAAATACAATTATTTGCCGTGCGAAAAACGCATGTGCTGCCGACTGCGCCAATTTAATATATGCACAAAGTAAACTCTAATATTAAATTCAATATAATATTTATTGTTACATGTTCAATTAGAGGAACGATAAACTAATATTAGTAAGGTTTTAAGTAAGTCTTAACCAGCGAATTACCACATTCCAACTCGTTCTGGAATCTACAAGTGAGCACAAAAAACCAAAGAGAATGTCAATGGCTCATACATAACAAGTCAGTAAAATTTATTTTTATTTTTTTTTTTATTCATTCATTCATCAACAGATTAAAGTATCCTTACTGACTACTAGACTTAAAGTATTAACAGTTAACAATAAAATAATAAAAATAGTTAGTTATTCAAAATATTGCTTATACTATGCAAATAAGAACATAAGTGATTTTTGAAAGCATCTCTGCTTAAACCTGGATAGAAATCAACATGTATGCAGACTGAATTCGCCAGTTTTAAACAACGTGTTATTGGTTCATTACAAGTGTAGTTTACTCTGCGATATGGTATATGAAATAAATTCCGTGCTCTAAGATCTCGTGAGGGAATGCGAAAACTAATCTGAAGAAGCAATTCAGGACAATTAATGCTACTACATATAATATCCCTTACAAACATGACGGCAAAATATTTACGACGCATCTTCAAAGTGAGAATACCGAGAAGTAGACATCTTACTTTATAAGCCGGCATTTCTATACTCCAATTTAATCGTCCGATTGCCAATCTCGTGAATCGTCTTTGAACTCGTTCAATTCTATCAGAGTGCACTGCGTAAAAAGGATTCCATATAATGCAGCAGTATTCTAATACTGATTTCACAAAAGCATTATATAATGAAATTAAAGAAAAAGGATCGTTAAATTCCTTTGAGTTTCTAGCAATGAAACCCAGCATGGAATTGGCTTTAGAGATCATATAATCAATGTGCCTAGATAAACTAAGCTTATGATCAAGAATTACTCCTAGATCTTTCATTTCCGTTATTCGTGATAAAGTTATATCGCCAAGCTTAAACAGGTAAAATAACGGATTAGAGTTTCTGTGAAAAGTCAAACATTGACATTTTGCAATATTGAGCGGTAATAAGTTATCTCGACACCAAGTAGATAGTCTCTTTACATCTGACTCAAGATCCGCGCATTCGGATGTCAACTTCAAACGAGCAAAAATTTTTATGTCGTCAGCGTACATCAAACACTGAGAAAATTTAAGAATTTTAGGTATTTCATTAACAAATAATAAAAACAGAAGAGGTCCTAAATGACTGCCTTGAGGAACGCCTGAAGTAACCCGGATAACTTCTGAAAGCACATTGTTAATGCGAACATATTGCGTCCGTCCGGTTAGATAGGACTTAAGCCATTTTAAAATATTTGAATGAAAGCCAATTCTTTCCAGTTTGCTTATTAGTAGGTTATGGTGAACCCTATCGAACGCTTTAGAAAAGTCAGTGAAAATAACATCACACTGGTAACCTTTTTCAAAGCTATTTAGGACGTAATTACAAAAAATAGTAAGGTTAGTAACAGTTGACTTACCGGCCACGAAACCATGTTGGAATGGAGATATAGCCTCTTTTACAAAAAAAGTGAGCCTGTTGTAGACCAATTTCTCAAACAATTTGGGAATCGACGAGATTTTACAAATCGGTCGATAGTTCGATACATCGTTCTTGGACCCTGATTTGTAAATTGGTAGTATAAATGAAATTTTCCATTCGGAAAGAAACTCACCATTTTTGAGCGATTGATTAAAAACTAAAGTAAGAGGAAGGGCTAATGCTTCTGCACATTTTTTTAAAAGAATTGGTGGAAAACCATCAATTCCAGGCTGTTTATCGGTGTTTAAATGACTCAAACCTTCAAAAACTTCCAACACACTTAGCTGAAAACTTCCTATGTTGCTTGAAGAGTCTATTAATTCTAAATTATTTAAGGTTGGATTAGAAGTGGGAGAGGTATAAACAGATTTAAAAAATTTGGCGAAAAGGTTGCAAATTGTGGGGAGATCGGAGGTAGTATTGCCAAGATAACTAATAGTATTTGGAATACCAGCAGATTTTTTTTACTGTTTATAAACTGCCAAAAGCTTTTACCGTTATTAGTTTTTAATTTAGACTCTTCCTGAAGTATATAAATTTTATACAAAAATTTATTCAAATGATCAAATTGTTTTTGAAGGCTTCGATATTTATCATAAAGCTCCATATTATGTGGGTTTTTATTAAAAAATTTATAGGCTTTGTTCTTCCTGTTGTTTAGATTTACTAGAGCACTATTAAACCACTTGGGCTTAGAAGATGTTTTAAAATATTCTTTAGGAATGAAAAAATTCATCGCTTCATTGAGCTTACTCGAAAAATAGTTAAAGTTTTTTAATAATTCTGCGTTGTTTAAAACTGACAACCAATCTATATTGTTCAAATAATTAGTAATACTACAAAAATCACCTTTGGAAAAATTAAAATAATGATTTCTATTTTGAGTTGGCTTAAGATAGCTATAAAATTTGAATGTAATGTTAATGTTAATGTTGTGTGGTGGAGATGCGTACTGCGACCTAAATGAGATCTATTGTACCTCCTTCTCAAAGCTCCGCTGGGTTTGCGGATTACAGAATTTCATCCAGCCCTATTTCTCTAATGAATTTGAGAATATTCTTAGGTTCAAGGGATGAAACCTGCTCTAGACTCAGCTCATAATTCCCCAGTGCTAGTTTACGCCTGCGAGCCACGGCGTCGCAGTTTGTAAGTAGGTGTATTGGAGTCTCCTCTGCTTTTTCACAGAAACGGCAGTTACTATCGGTCTCTATGCCCAATTTCATCAGGTGGTATTTCAGTTTACAGTGTCCTGTAAGGAACCCCGTTAGAATCCTAAGATTCGGTTTGCCTAAGCTTATGCACAATTTTGCTCTCCGAGTGTTAAAATCTCTGAGGAGCAATTTGGATTGTCTTAGCTTTGGGAGGCTTTTCCAAAGGTTTGAACGTTTATGCCTCTCCTCCCTTCTTAGTTCTTCTTTTATAGAATGTGTGCCCAATCCGCAGAATGGTTCTGGTCCTATAAATTTTGTGGCTGCACCCTGTCGCGCTAGACCATCGGCTTCTTCGTTACCCTGTATTCCTTTGTGTCCTGGGACCCAAAGTATAGTAACAGTGTTATTCTTGCCTAGCTCGTTGAGTTTTGTTAGGCATTCCCATGTTATTCTCGATGATATCTCACAGGAAACTAATGCTTTGATTGCTGCTTGGCTGTCTGACATCACAACTATATCCTGACCTTTGTATTTACGGTCCAGATTGAATTGTGCACACAGCTGTATTGCTAGGATTTCCGCTTGGAAGATACTGGGTGTTGTCCCCATAGGTTCAAAGTGCTTGGTTCTTGGCCCGTACACCCCTGCGCCTATACCTTCCAATGTCTTGGACCCATCTGTATACCATGCTATACTATGTGGTTTCTTAACTTGCGATATCATCTCGCTGTCCCACTCTTTCTTGGTACTAAGCTTAATTCCGAAGTGTTTTTCGAAGTTATACCTTTTTACTATATCGTCTCTTGGTAGATCGATGTAGGGAGTCTGCTTTGCAATATCCTCCTTCTCTCTACTGCTGATAGTTTTACCTAAACCTGTCCCCTCTTTTGCAATGCCCAGCAGAGTTCGCTTGGCTACTCCCTCTATGACAAGGTGTAAGGGTGTTAGGTCCAGAATTACTTCTAGTGCTGCTGTAGGGCATGTCCTCATGGCCCCTGTGATGCATACACAGGCCAGTCTCTGCACCTTTGTTAGCATATTCCTCATTGTGGTTAGCTTGGTTCTCTCAGCCCATGCTATTGCACCATATGTGAGGATGGGTCTCACCATCATGGTATACATCCAGCGGAGAATTGTTGGGTTACAACCCCAGCTTTTCCCCGCCAGGCTCCTACATACCATGAGTGCGCGCGTTGCTTTGTTTATAGTTACCTCTGCATGTCTTCTCCAGAGAAGCTTTGAATCTAGTGTAAGTCCCAGATACTTTACTTCTCCTTTGAAGGGAATTTCAGTGCCATCCATTCTCATTGTTCGGAGGTTTGGCAGGCTTCTTTTGTTAGTAAAAAATTTGAATGTAAGGCTCAGTACATTATGATGGTTTGTATGAAGTACTAATGTAGAATTAACACTGCTAACATGAGCATTTATTTCCCTATCTACAAAAATAAGATCAAGAAGTCTATTATTATTATTAAAAATACCATTCAATTGGTGCAAATCAAATTCCGCGAAACTATCAACAACTACACTCTCACAATTGCTTGTAATATTAAAAGGTAGCCAGTAATGCTCATCGCCATCATAAATCCAATTTATGTTAGGAAGATTAAAATCACCCATTATTATTACGTGCTGGTTATCTTTTAAGTTACTTAAAATACTTTCACAATTATCAATGTGCATTTTATATAAATCAAAAGGACTACCAGGAGGAATATAGCTTACAATTAAGAAAAGTTCATGACTATTATCAACATTTATTTTTATAATTAACTGATCTAAATCCAACATAAAATGCGGCGCTGTTGACTGAGAAGAAGGTAGAATTAATTGCGTTGATAAAAGAACTGTACGTACAGCGATCAGTACTCCACCGCCTCTGCTAAGGCCAGATATTTGAGGGCATCGATCTTTACGAAATACGTTGTACTGCTGAGATTCAAAAAATTCGGAACTGTGATGATTCGCAGAAAGCCAAGTTTCAGTAAAAACTATGACGTCATGTTGCAACGAGGATGAGAATAACAGAATATTCATGGCTTTGGTTCTTAAGCCACCGACATTGTGATAGCATAATTGAAAATCATATGTAGAAGATGTAGAGTACTTGGGAGAATTGTTTAAGTTATCGCTGGTAGCGGAGGGCCGATTAAGTTTTTTGAAATATTAGAAAACAATTTTATACGGACGTTGTATGGCCAAATTGAGGCATCCATTACTCTTTTCATTATGTGAGCAGGGAAGCCAAGTTTAAAGTTCATAAAACTTAGTTTGCTGATGTCTGCTTCTTTTTTTGCTAACCTGAAGCATTTAAAGAGATCAGGTGGTAAGCTTAGTTTCGCAGATATATGGCTTATGATACTCTCAGGAATAGTATCGGCACGAAATTTAGACAAGTGTATCCATTTTAATTGAGGTAACACATTTAGATCGGAAGTTAAATCTGATCCGAAAATATTTGATGTTCTGTTCTGATGTGTTTGTTTATTGATTATATTAGTAACCACCGAAGAACTTTCAGCAAAGTTGTTGTTTACAGAGGTTGAAGCAGAGCGCTGAGTAGCAGGCAATTCTGTAGCATTGACTAAAGGCGCCGGCCCAGCAGGCAGATGATTGTTGTTAATAGCTGAATCACTGAGAGAGTCGTGAACTATATTAGATTTCAGAGTTTTTGGCAAGAAAACAAAATAAAATCAAAGTGAACCGTTCTACGCTGAAGGTTTTTTGTACCATTTCATAGCAAGTAAAAATTGAGCTAGAAATGAACTAGTTGATTTTTATAACACGGGAATTCTGGTTTTCCGACTTTTAACAATTTTTACATATGCTTAGATTGTGAGATTTAAAAACAAATTACTTTTTTGAAAGTTTTCTATATGACCTTGTTATTTATTATGATTGAAATATAAATACTTAATGTTTGATAGTTTAAATCATACTTGATTTTAAAAACTAATTCTAGTTTCTGATAGTTTTAAATCGTTTATTGAGGGCTTTAGGTCAGGTTAGAATAATTTATTGCTCTAAAGAATTTTTTCCAAAGAAACAACAACAACAACATTTTTCAATATGAAAAGGAAAACATCACTAGCTGATTTTATTGCAATTTCGGCCCCGCTACAGGCTTCATCAGAAACCTTTGTGATGCCGTCGGGAATCGATCCCGGGCCGTGATTGCCTCGTGAAAGCGCATCTAAGCGCAATACACCAACAGAGGCGATGATATTTCTGTGACAATTTCTCAGTTTTTCTCTCTTCTTTTGTTGTTTTTTTTTTATTTTGCTTTGATTTAGTTTATGCTTTTGTTATGCATTATTTATTTTAGATTAACTAGTTTGTACCCTACATATCAGTTAGCGTCATATTGGCTTTTTATATGAACTTGTTTATGTTTAATGTTTATAACATGTTGCATTATTACTTGTTGTATTTTTTCACGCAATCAAAAATTAAAAAAAGAAGAAAAGCATTTTCCAAAAGAAGCACAGGATTTACTTAAATTTGAAAAAGAAGAATATGAGGAAATTCGTGAAATCGATGTTGAAGGTAATGATGTTGCTAATTGTGGTAATGAAAGCGGAAATATTGATGAAGATTAAAGCGAAATAATTTTTAGAAAAAATAAAGTAAATAATGTAATGAAATTAAATTAAATAAACGAAAAGCAAATAAAGTTTATCATTATCGAAATATTTTTTGGAAACAATATATATGTACTAATATATTTTAAAAAGTAACTTTGAATGAAAAGTGGGCGTGGTATTATCCTATATATTTAATTTTTAAGAATGTCTTTAGTTTCAGGAATAAATATATAAGTAGATACCTAGGTATTGATAGTTTGAAAGTTTTGATAGTCACTTCGTATGGGAGGTAGGCGTGGTTTTTACTCTATTGAATTGAATTTCATACTTAGAGTGCATATTAAATACCAAAACTCATATGCCAAATTTCAAATACATACATTAAGTTTGGTCGAGTTTAAAGAGATTTTACAGTTTTGATAAAGTTACTTTAAATGAGAGGTAGGCGTGGATTTTACTCGATTTCATTGAATTTCATTTACATTAAGTTTTATGGAGTTTAAAGAGATTTTGCAGTTTTGACAAAGTTACTTTGTATGCGAGGTAGGCATGGTGTTCATGCGATTTGGTTAATTTTTTAGCTTGTTCCTTATTTTGTAGATACAAGCCTAAATGCCGAATATTATTACGATAGCTTTCAAATAACGGTTGTTATCGTGTCGCAAGAATGACAGACAATTTTTTGTTTTATTTGGACCCATTCCAACTTAAAAAAAGTCAAAAGTTCCTTCCGTCTTATAGGTGAACTTTGAAATTTGAGGGTTCAATACTCCACTGTGCCATGGAAGGACTTTGGCCAAGCTTCTATTGATCAATTGGGCTGTGTGTGTTATTAAATGTTTGATCACAAGTGAGCAAGAACTGAACCTTCTAGTTTTATGTCGACTCTGAACGGCTTACGTACTCAAGAAACTTTACATGGCAATTTTTACTTTCTGAGGCGTCTTACGTCCATTTCATTCGATATTATATTTTCTCGATATAACTTAAAACGAAATTTCATTTTATGTGGAGATAATGTGGGATATAATCATAAAATAAGCTTGTGTAAAAATCTAAATTACTGAAGGAAATTGCTTCATTTGTGAAACTTAATCTTTTTAAATTAAATTATATAGAGTAAAATAATTTGTTTTGTCGACGTTTCTTGTGTGTCCCATTCAGTTTGACGTATTTCCGGCTCTCTTTATTCTTTTCGCTCAAATTACAATTCACGTTGTTTTCACTGCGTTTCTCAAAAAAAAAAAAAAAACCTAAAAACCACAATTTTTGAAGCCATATCAATTTGTTGGTCTTACTCACTTTTCTTTTTTTTTTTGCAATTGAAAAACTGAAATGGAGGTTCAATTTACTACAGATTTCAGTTTTCAAAAAACATCGATGCATCGACTATTTATACATCGAGTGGATAATTTTCGATGCATCGAAGCAAAACATCGATATTTTCGATGCATCGATGTTTTTCCGACATCCCGAGTTTGAGCTACGGTTCTTTAGCTTACGGGCCACGCACTCTACTAGTAGGTTAAGGCCACCACAATTCATTTCTAAATCTGGAGATATTGCACTTTTATTGTTCATTTTATGTGGAAGGTGGGTAAAGGTCGTGGCCGACCTTGATAAATGTTTGTGTGGTGTTTTATTATTGATATAATAACAATTATATTTGTACTAAATTTCATGTACCTACCATTATTCCTTTAATTTTTGTCCCTCATCCCAAAGCCCTCGCTACACTGTGCGTCGTAGTTAAAAAAGGATAAAAAGGCGTAAACCACCCTTCCTAAGCAATCCCCATTTTAAATATATAAAATAAAAACAAACATTTAAAAATATTTACTTATGTCATAACATGAAGATAAATTTAAAATTAAAGTTTTTTCTAAATGACCTCTATATTAATTATGTTGACTTTATATGATTTAAATACAAATTCTAAATGTTTGATAGTTTAAATCATACTTGATTTTAAACACAAATTCTAGTTGTTTGATAGTTTAAAATCGTTTATTGAGCTTAAGGTCATTTAGAAAAAACTTTAATCAAATGGTAGTGCTCGACCAAACGGAAACAGCTGAAAACAAAATCAGCAAAAATTATAAAAACAACTTCAGTAAACATGCTTTGTTAGTGCAAACTTCCAGCAGGCTGTTGGACTTCATATAATAACATAAGCATAGAAACTAAAGTAAAACAGAAATACAACAACAAATGTGACATGATGAAATGGAGGAAAAACTGAGAAATTGACGCTTCAAATCTCATCGCCCCGATGGTGCAGTGCGTTAGCGCGCACTTGCACGGGTATCACAAAGATTTCTGATGACGCTCTTAGCAGAGTAGAAATTGCAATCAGATCAGCTAGTGATTTTTTCCTTTTCATATTGAAAAAACGTCGTTGTTGTTGTTGTTGTTGTTTCTTTGGAAAAAATGGTTAGAACAATTAATTGTTCTAACTTTGACCTTAAGCTCAATAAACGATTTTAAACTATCAAACAACTAGAATTTGTATTTAAAATTAAGTATGATTTAAACTATCAAACATTTAGAATTTGTATTTAAATCAGATAAAGTCAACATAATAAATTTAAAATTTTATATTCTGTCTACTTTATTTCGATTAGCAGAGATAACACCGAACGTCAGCACTTATCACACACGAAGTAAACCGTATACACAGGAAACTAGAAGCAAAGGATAGTAAAAGTGCGTTCTCACTCACGTCAGGATTTTTAAAAGGACTTTTAAGTTACAAAAAGGAATTGTTTAAAAAAATTTATTTAAATACTTAAATTCTCCGAAACATGACAATATGGGTATCAAATGAAAGAAGACAATCTCTTCCCAATCAATCCCTTCTAAAAAAACTCCTGACGTTCTAGTGAAAAAGTAAGAACGCAGTTTTACTAACATTTGTTCCTAATTTCACATGTATACGATTTACTTCGTGCGTGAAATTTTTTTACCATAATTGTTGTACGGTGTAACCAATTCAATTTTAAACGCTAGTCTTACGTCAATTTATACCTGGGAGCTAACTTTTGCTCAGCGTGAACTGAATAAAATTTTACTGATCCAGTATAAGCAGTTTTAAATAGTAATGACTAGGACTAGGAATCTCATGCAAATGCATGTTTTTACTGAGCATCTTAAAATGGAAATAGTTAAGTTATCTTTACGAATCATGAAATCTCCTTTAAAATGGCATTCAATCGTTAATGCATATTTTGCAGTAAATGCATGGTTTTGCATATTTAAAAAAGGTGACTATTTTTTATATTTATTGCGCATATTTTTGTATATTTTACAATAAATGCATGTGGTTTTTGCACATTTTTGCTTTTTTTGATTTGCAACCATTTACATTTAGTTCAAGAAAAGATAACTTATACACGGAGATTATTATCTTGCTTGAATCAAGCAAATGCTTTGCTTAAAAGCAAATCAGTAAAACTTTGCTCAATCACGGTGTGGTTGTAGAAAAAGATTGCTGAATTGAAATCACTCCTTATGTATTAAGGGAAAAGCAAAATTTTGATTAAATTCAAGCAACATTTTGCTAATTTTGTTGCGGTAAGAACATTCAAAAACTAAAAGTCGCTTACATTGATAGTTCCGTAAGTCGACTGTGATATTTCGATTTTGTAAAACAATTTCTTAAAATTCTGTGATTGTGAACAAAAGAATGAATAATTTTGGAGCGAATGGTGTCAAAAATTAGGGGGAATAGTGATTTTATTGCAAGACCATTTTAGGGTATGAAGGACGATAGATAGCAATTTTAGGATCATGGTCTAAGATCATCCGCTTGCCATCAGTTATCACATATCCAAAATACAGGATGAAACGTTTTGTGTTGGGGCAAGTTTTGGAGTGTGGGATTCTTACTTTCATACAAATATCACGATTTTTGCACTTCATCCCAAATTTAGGTACCAAGGACGCTAGAGCGAGACTTGAGCATAGTGCCAGTCGATTTACCACATTAAAATGCATTTTTGAACAAAAATGTAGAATCCGACATTTCATTAAAAAATATTTTTTTTTCATTTCAGCCCAAATTTTACTATTTACATTGTATTTTTGCATTATTATAAGTTTTTTTAAAAAAATAAATCATTTAGCTATTTTTTGCCTTTTTAAACAAGTTGAGGCGAATTAAAATATTTGGGTTGAGTTTTACGGCGAACTCAAAAGTTGGGTCGGGTTGAAGAAATTTGGGATGAAGATTTTGGGCTAACTTCACACCGGTAATTTTCAGGAATAAAGTGCAGCTTGAGTTCCAAATTGCAAGACTATTTCTCAGTGTTTATGAATTTTATTGAGATTTTCATGTTTTCAAATGCGTCATTCGTATGGGAGGTAGACGTGGAAGTACCTCCAGAGTGTTCATATTTTGATAAAGTATTCATCCATAAAAAAAACTACACCACGTCCTCAATTACAATGCTTCATATCAATTAGTTTAAGAGTAACAGAATTAAGTGTAGCTATTTTTGAAAAATCTGACGCTAAGCGTCAGCCACCGCCCCTTTGAGGTACTAAACTAGCTTCATATTGTAATTACGTGTCGCTCGGTTTAGAATCCAAACCAACACCGAGATTGATAGATCTGCCTGCGATATGGGCATAAACCAAAGCCACCACTAATTTCTCCGAATGGCCATCCCAATCAGTTAATACATCCCAATCAGCTTGGCACACGCCAAAAGGCGGGCGTATAAGTGTCCAACCATGCCCATTTTTACATAAATTTTACATTGTCGCATTTATTTAGACCCGTGACAAAAGTTTTAGACTGATATCTCTGCTAGAAGTAATTTTAGCCACACCTCCATATAACCGCGACCACTGTACAGTGTTTAACTAAGCTGGCTGATATTTTTGTCGATGCCTAATTCCATGATGAGCCAACTGATGCTAAGAAGGGAACTGAGAAATTGACACTGAAATCTCATTGCCTCTGTGGTGTAGTGCACTAAAATGCGCACTGCGATCACGGCCCGGGCTTGATTCCAGTCGGTGCCATCACAAAGATTTCTGATGAAGCCTGTAGCAGGGCCGAAATTGCAATAAAATCAGCTAGTGATCATATTGATAAATGTTGTTGTTTCTTGTAAACACTTTTAAACTATCAAACAACTAGAATTTGTACTTAAAATCAAGAATGATTTCAACTATCAAACATTTAGAATTTGTATTTAAATCATACAAAATCAAGATAATAAATAACAAGGTCATATAGAAAACTTTAATATTATATAATTTTTATACATAGCGTTACAGTATATTACAAGGAACAATTTTTAGTTTATTAAAATTGAAGGAACGTCGATTGTCTGGCAAAATGTGTTTGTAAACAGAAAAACTTCTTTCTACTTCTGCACTGACGAGAGGAACAATGTCATCGGATGTAAGTTCCTCTTCTACTTTAATGGTATTAAAATTTTTACCCCCTAATATTTCAGCAGCAGATCATAAAGACAGAGTTAATAAAAACTAGCATATCCTAAGTCCTTATGTAACACTTGCTTCAACTTTTTAAACACCCTTTCGTCAGTTTCACCACGAGCGGATCTTTTTTTTTAAGGTCTATAAACAAAGCGAATACTTTTTTGAGAGGTAATGGTTTTGATTGGAGGGACTCTATTGTTAAAGAAATATGTTTAAAAATTGGCATTTTTACACTTTTTTCTAAAATACAAAAAAAAAAAAAATTATTTTAAAAGTACACAAAATTATCTAAAAAATGTCCAAAACTGACAAAAAAATAACTTAAAAATCGCTAAGATTTTCCAAAAAATGACATAAAACTAGTAAAAATGACCTGAAAACTAAAACCGATAAAAAAAATGAAAAATTACGAAAAAATGACAAAAAACTTTTCATATTTGGAGTTTAGAAAACATAAATGGACGTTCTAAATAACCAGGAAATAAATTAGAATCAGCAGAAAAAAATGACATGTCATCGAAGTCCTAGCCCTGGTTATGTCTAATGAATTTTGACTTGTTTACAACTTTTGAATTATTTTCTGAGTAAAAAGCTAATTTTTTGGTTGTAGCGCAAACTAGAAGATGAAGAATTGTTTGAATGAACTGTTTTCTTAGAATACGATAGGTTTATCTCCATGTATCATAATAAGTCTAAAAACATTAAATGTAAGCAAAAATAACAAATCCTATATTCAAATATTGGTTTTAAGTAATTTTGTTTCCTTTAAAATTGAATTATAACAGAGAATTAAAAATAAAAGCAAAATTGTTTTTTTTTAATTGTTCGACATAAATCTTGAATGAGTGGATTAAAACTTTTCACCAATGGCACGAATAGTTCCTTCAGTTAGCCGGTGACGTAAACCATCAATTGGCAACAAATTGTGAAAAGTTTGCTTAGCCGAACAGTTATTTTTAATGTTAAATTCCATTTTAATGTAAGTAGAGACGTTACTTAGGCGTAATTATTTGCATAATAGAATTTCGATGCTTGCTAAATAAAAAAAAAACGCCGTCGATCTGTTAACACAAACGTCAGTTATCGCTTTTAGAAAAACTACTTTAGCGATAATATTAAAAAGCACATTTAAAGCAATAATATTAAATTGAGAATTCACCATATTTAGTGTTTTGTGAAAAAATAAAGCATATTTCAACAGGGAAAAGCACTAGAAAGTTCTTAAAGTGCTGACTTGGTAACACTGATTATGAATTATACCTTATGGATAAATGTACGGATTTCTTGACGTTTAGGCTCATATGTGGCACACGTATACTTCTGCTTAGTAAACAAACGAAGTAGTGACAGTCTATCAGTCAAACAGTCAGGTAAGCGGGTCCAAAGGTATACAACGCACGGCTTTTGACAGTATCTTATCATGACTCCCATGTGTGATACAGCAACCAACCAGTAGATCCATCATGTCAAAGTTAACGTATGCAGTTTGTGTTCCTTGATTTTGTTGTTTCTGTATAATATATGATATATTTTTGTTACACCTCATATTCGCATACCAGCGAGAGATCTTCTTATTCAGTAGTTCTTAACCGTTTTTGGTTCAAGTCCAATAAATTTGTCCTCTAATTAGTTAAAAAAAAAATTATAGTGTTATATTTCTTCGACCTCTTATTTTATGATTTTGGGTCATAATCCGGCTCAAGGTAGACAAGGTAGATAACGAAACGGCGATATAGCGGGTGCTGCAATATACTTTATGGCAATATCTGTTGGTTTGTCTTCCTGTACGTCTACCAAATTAGTAAGTGTTAAACTTTATGTTTAATGTTTAATATTGTTCCTGAAGATGAACTTCGGTGGAGTTCGAAATATTGGATGAAATAAAATTAATAATAATAAAAATAAATACAATTTTCTTTTTTTATTAAAAATATATATAAAAATGTGACCTTGAGCCCGAAATAAACCCAAAATAAAAAAATAATATTTAATAAAACATTTTATTTGTTTTTCGATCTTTTTAAATTTTATTTTATTGTCAAACGGGCTCAAGGTCCAAAATATTAAAAATTTGTGAGCAACAATTAAAAACTTTTGTCTTTTGTTAATTAGTTTATTAAAGATATTGTTTGATTATTTAAAATTAAAATTGTGATATTAATGTTTAGTGTCGTTCTTAGATGTTAAATGTTTTTTAACTGTCAAAATGTTTTAATAATTTTAATTGTTTAAAGTGAAATGCATTGTCAAAAATTACTTTATTGTCTTTCAGTTTTTTCTGATGATGATTGCCGACGGAAATCGCGATATTGGAAATAAAGATTAAAAAATTAAAACTATTAAAGTTTTTAATTTTTTATGTTGATTTTATATGATCTAAATACAAATTCTAAATGTTTGATAGTTTATATCATACTTGATTTTAAATACAAATTCTAGTTGTTTGATAGTTTTGAATTTTTAATATTTTGGATCTTGAGCCCTTTAGAAAATAAAATAGTATTTAATAAAACTTCAAACAGAGAAATTAACATAATATATAATTATTATTATAAAAAATGAGATCACTAAATTTTTACAAAACATGTTTCAGTAAACAGTAAACTTCAAATAAAATAATTCATAAAATTAAAATTACAAAAAAAAAATATGAGAAAAGAAAATTGAAGACAACAATTTTAAAAAACTTTATATAAAAATGTGTTGGTTACTGTGATTGTTGACAAATTTTTTGATCTACTGGTTTTTCATATTTAGACTTGATTGAGTAAGTGCACACCTAGGATCATTTTTGACATTAAGTTTTGCCCTATTTTTTGTTTTTATATTTAATAAAGCTGAACAGCTTGACCCACACAAATATGTGGAGGAAAACTGCACTGAAAGGCGTAATGCCTTTTCGCTAACTAAAAAGGATAAATTAACGGGTATTTTAACCAAAACTCCTTACAACTTATAAGAGAAAACTGATCTTTGCCATGAATCACAATAAGATTTCCAGTTTTATCGGGCAATGTTTTGACAGCCAGGGCTTGTCGGTGTATTAGGTAATGTGAAGCAATTATGTCTCCTCTCCGTTCTTTTCCTTGGATAATTGCCCAAATCCACATTGTGAATCTATCGTAGCATGGGCTCCATCGGTACAAATTCCAATTACTTTTTCCAAGGAAATGCAACTTCCTCCATGAAATTTCCTTCATGAAATTGCAAAGAGATCCAAAAATTCTGCACCTTTTGATGTTGTTTCAAGAGCCTAACAAAACCACAACCTTATGTATTTTCTCTTCGCCAATAAGCTGGCAATAAAATAAGAGTTGGCTGGATTGTAAAATGTCTTTATTTTTGTCACGCTGTGAGGAAAAAAAGGGACACATTTTCAGCTTTGCCATCAGCTACTCTCTTAATTCTGCTGCCATGTTCTATTTCACGCTTGACGGTTTCGTTTGACAAAGAAATTTTTGTCTATTTTTTGATAGTTATTAAAGTTGGCAGTAAATATTTTTTTCATTGAACATGTTTTATTCACATAAATCCAAGTATGTTCTTAAAACTTCTGAAGTAATTATATACATAAAAACGGTGTTATGATAAAAACAGGTACCCAACCAAATTTTTTGGGAAACGAATACAAAGTAAATATAACGCGAAATAAATGTGACTTCTTGTCAGTAACTATTACAGTAGACACACTGTAAAAATTTTACTCAACACCTTTTACAGTAAAATTATTGGAAATTTGTAACCTAACAAGTTTTACAGTAAAAGCGCAGTTAAAATTGTTATTCAACGATTTCTGTAGAAGAGCTTCTGTTTATTTGCTAGCCAAAAAATTTTGCAGTACATGTATTGTAAAAATTTTTATTAAACCAATTTTGCGGTAGAGCTACCGTAAGACTGTTACTCAACAAGGCTTACAGTAGGTTACAATTCCTTTACGGCAGAATTTACAATTTTCATCGTTCCGCTTGTTTTCAATCGACAGTTTACCGTTCGTATCAGTAGAATTTACTATAAAATTTTTTCTGAGTAGGAAGCCTCTACTGCCTGCTCCACATTTTATTTGAAGCATTCGGCGGAACCTAACCTTATTCGCCTTAATAAGGAGCAATATTTAAAAGTGCTGAGCAATACTTGAAATTTTTATTTTGATACAGTTTTCAAATTATCTGGCACCACACCTGGAAGACGTAACCCAGTAATTTCTAGTTGAGAACCACTGCTCTAATGCAATGTAAGCTGCAGCAGTTCGGTTCTGTTCTGTTTGTGGGCTGTGCTGTCGTCTAAACCATTCCTTCATTGTCTCCTTGTAAGGACTGTTTTCTACAGACGTTAAGAAATATTTTTGTTGCTTTATGTATTTATTTTCACTGCTGTGAGCTTCCAGCCATCTTTTGTTGTACTGTTTCAACACAGTATTGTTGAGCCTGGCATTGTTTTTCAGGTCCCCTGGAGCACACGCCGTATAAAAATAAACATACATATATATATATCATACACACACACACACTCACACATTATGACAAGCATGCACATATGTCGTATATTTGTGTTTGAGTGCGAATATCTTTTGATATTTAATGAGTTTGCTTACTCATATTTGCTTTCTTTTTCAACATATTTTTCCTTTACCATCCCATAATTGAGCTCTTTTAAAAGGATAGTTCGAGGAGCAGATGTATGAGTGCACTCATTTTTCATCCCAAGGCGTGTGTATTATAAATAAATAGAATAAGTTTACGGGTTGCTAAGGGAAAAAAGCATACATTATGAAATTTCGATGTTAATAAATATTGTCAACCCCGCCATAAGGAATACAACAGGAGTCAAGCGTCAAATGAATTAATGTGTTATATACATATGTGTGTGTTTTAAATTTTAATTATTCCATTAATAATATTGTTGTTAGTTATTACATACCCAGTAAATAGTTTAGTGCTCAGCTTATTTACTTGCACATGCATAGAAATGCATTCTTATTTAGAAAAAAAAAAATATGTACATACGTTTACGCCCAGTAGTTCGCAGCATCATTGACGAACTTTTCGTGATGATTTCTTGAAGGAAGTTTCTGCATGAGCTGCTGACTTAAATAAAAATTAATACAAAATATAATGCAAAGCAGTGTGTCAGTGCCTAACTTTTTCCACTCTATTACAACAACTTGAAGATATTCATGATTGTTGTAATTCGCCGAATCGCTAAACTGCAACAATACAGCGTTTTCACTTCTTCAACGTTTCGGTATAACATTGCTTCACGAATTTTATTACACGTTTCTCTTAATAAAACATACTCTTGTTATACATCTTGAAGCAATAAGAAGTCTTTTATTTAACCTCCAGATCATTTTACAATTGTTTGTGGTGCAAGCAAGTTAATTTAATTCAACATTTTTAGCTAACAAAGGCATAAACGAAACAAGTCAAAAGCTGATCAGATGAGTCCGTTATTTTTACACAAGAAAGACAATAAATTTTTTTTGTATTTTTTATTATATAAACAAAATCAAATAAGTCAAAGTAACTGATGAGTAACAATTTAGAATTGTTTTAAATTTTGGAGCAACTGATTTTATATTTTGATAATTTGTATCTTTTGTCTGTTATGAGTATTCCGCACATTTCGCTCTTAATGCAAAATCTTAGAAACCTCAATCAAAAGCACATCGCAATTATATTTAAATAACATTTAATCTTGTTCTATTAATTTAATATATTATGCTTTCTCCAAACTTCTACTTGCATCTCTCAGGAAGAACGTTTTTCTCTCTCTCTTCTCCATCTACCTGACGTTAACTGACAATCATGTAAATCCTTATTTTCGCAAACACCAACACTGCCACTCAGTGGAAAAGCTAGGATTTTCCAAAGGTGGGATAGACAAAATTTTAAATTATGTTTAAAATATAAATGTTTAATTCCAGAAAAATTTTCTTAAAACTCTGGAATATTTTTTTCTAGATTCAAGTTTTATATTTGCTTGATGTGAGAAAAATTCGATTCGTAAACAATTTTCCGAAAATTAGAATAATTTGCTTGATTTGAGAAATTTATTTTCCTTGAATTGAGAAAAATTTGCCTTATTTAAGTGAACAATTTACTGAAAACTAAAATAATTTGCTTGATGTGAGAAGTTTCTTTTCCTTGATATATTGTTTGTATAATTCTAAAAAAATATATATATTTCTGAGCTTAGTGCTCAATGCTTTTACAATTCTAAAAAAAATATATAAATTTATGAGCTTAATGCTAAATAAGTTTATGAAGCAACATGTTTTTTGCAGAACAAACCACCAAGCAGACTAGACCGACTGTTTCGTTGTTCGCTACATTAAATCTTCAGAAGTCTTTTGTCGTTTTTGCAGTCCATCGACTTTGATAAGCTTATACGCACGCACAACTTCTGTTTAATCAAAACAGAATAATGTGTGAATTTTTTGCCTCTCAAAGGAACGTTTTTCTACTATTTTACAAAAACCAATACCACGAAAAGGTTAGTTAGTGCTTCCTTGAGTTGAGAACAATTTGCTTGATTCAAGTAAACAATTTCTTAATACTGGACTGTTTTGAATGAAGTTGTCAATTTAACAATATTTTTAACAACCAAATGCGTTTGCTTTAATTAAGAAAATATGTTCTTGATTAAAGTCTTGTGTCGGGTTTTAAAATCAAGTATTATGTTCTTGCTTCAAGCAATTCTTTAGTTTACTCAATTTTTGAAATAAATGCTCATTACAAAATGGTTTTTCTTAACTTAATTTTTTAATGCTTGAGTTGAGCAAATGAGATATAATTTTAAATTTTCAAGCAAAATATTTGCTTAGTTTATTATCTCTCCGTGCATATAAAATTAATTGATATTGCTTTAAGCACTAAGTCAAGTCGCCTTGACTTTTCAGATAGTTCCTAGAGTACCTTAATATTATAGATAGACATATATTTGTGCATTGCAAGGAAAAACAGTCCATTAAGCCGATTATAGTTTTAAAAAATAATAATAGTTTGCTAAAGGGTGTTTTTTATAGAGTGATACAACTTTGAGTTAGCATCACTGCTTTATTTGACCACCCATTTAACAGCTGATAGTTGTTTTTTTTTTAGTTTGCTTTGTCATTTTATTATAAATCGACTTACACTAGAGCAACGCGTGCAAATTGTAGACATTTTTAATCAAAATATTGGTTCTGTTCGTCAAACTTATCGTGCACTTCGTCCATTTTATGGCGTACATAATCGTTCTTCAGAGCTGCTAATTCCAAGAACAATAGATCGTTTTCGGACCACATTTACTGTTACTGATAATGTGCATCACGTGAAACACCGAACAGTGCGCACTGAAGAATCTGTAGCCGCTGTACAGGAAAGCATTGAAGCTGATCCTAATCATCAATTCGTCGCCGTTCTCAGCAACTGGGGTTGTGTCCTTCCACTTTATGGAAGATTTTACGAAAAGATCTTGGCTTAAAAACTTTCAAGATTCAATTTGTGCAGAAATTAAAGCCAAACGACCATCGTATGCGCCGCCAATTCGGCGAATGAGCTGAAGTACAAATTGATATTGATTTTGAATTTCCATGGAAAATTTTATTTTCCTATGAAGCCCATTTTTGGTTGAATGGGTACGTAAATAAACAGAATTGTCGTATTTGGAGTGAGGATAACCCACAAGTTTTTGTCGAAACACCATTACATCCACAGAAAATTACTGTTTGGTGCGCTTTATGGGCTGGCGGAGTCATTGGCCCATATGTCTTCAAAAACGATGATGGTCAGAATGTTACTGTCAATGGTGAACGGTATAGGAACATGATTCGAAGTTTTTTCGTACCTCAATTAGCTGGCATTAATCTTGCTGATATGTGGTTTCAACAGGACGGAGCCACATGCCACACAGCGGGCACTACAATTGATTTACTCAAGGAAACTTTTGACGAAAAAATAATTTCACGAAATGGCCCAATTAATTGGCCTCCAAGACCGTGTGATTTAACCCCATTGGATTATTTTCTTTGGGGTTATGTAAAGTCAATTGTCTACGTCGATAAACCACAAACAATTGAACACCTGGAAATCAACATTCGAAGAGTTATCGGCGAGATACGGCCGCAAATGCTGCGAAAAGTTTGTGAAAATTGGTGTTCCAGATTGCGCCTTTTACGCGCCAGCCGTGGCGGCCACATGGCCGAAATTATATTTAAACATTAGTGTCATAAAATTTTCTATCCAATAAAGCTCATTTCATTGATATTAAAAATATATTACTATGTTTTATTATGATTTAAACTTGTATCACTCTATAAAAACACCCTTCACAACCCTTTATAAAATAAATTCAAATTCACAACTATACTTGTCTTGTTAAATGTTTGAAGTAGGTTTTTATTTGCTTATATTTAAAATAATTATTGAAAATTTAACAATACTTTTGCGTTGTAGTTTTAAAAAAAATTCTTTTCATAAGTTTCATATTTTTGCTCCGTTAGTTAGCTTGTAGTGGGCCCATGTGCACCGCGACCCATAGGATCTATTGTGAATGCCCTTGATTAACTCTTCAGACTAAATCCAAATCGTTGATGAAGGCACCACTGCCCCTCCAAAGTGGAGACGTCTTAGACTGCACATTCACATTCACATAGAATGTGTTCTGGTGTTTCTTTCTCTTCTTTGCATAGTCTGCAGACATCTGATTCTAATAGATCCATCTGTTTAAGATGTGAAAAAGCTAGTTAGAACTCTAAGGTATGCTTTAGTTAGCTTGAGTAAACCTTTCGATTTAGCTTTAATGATAGTTACAAATTTTTTTAGCTTATCTCTGCAAGGTTCATTTATAAGGTTGTGGCACTTGAGAGAAATGCACTCTTTTTCCCACCTTTGCTCGAACTTTCACTGTGCTTTTCCTTGTTCTAAGAATTCATTTTCTTCATTTCTTTTCATCCATTCTGACAGTTTAACCGAGTTCGCTCTCAAGTGCCACAAACTTATAAATGAGCCTTGCCTCTGCCCATTAGTATCGTTCTAGTACACTGAAATTTTTTGGTTTCAATTTGGTTTGGCTAGAATTTAATCAAAATTTTGCTAAGAGTATTATAAACTGGAATAGCAAATTTTGATTAGTTTTTGCTGAAATCTAGCATAATTTTGAAGTGGCTGAAATTCTCGTTTCAAGCTGAAATTCTAGTTTATAATAACTTAGCAACATTTATATTACATTCAAGCAAAATTTTGTTAAGTTTTTATAAACTGCAAAAGCAAATTTCTACTGAATTGAAAGCAATTATTTGCTTAGTTATTATAAATTGGAATAACAAATTTTGATTCGTTTTTGCTGAAATCTAGCATATTTTTGAAGTGAAATAGTTATTAACATTTAATTAAATTGAAAAATTACCATTATCCGGAGACTTGAACCTCGGTCGCGTGAGTGTAAGTGCATGGACTTATCCATTCGACCATGGATAACTAATCTTCGCCTAATTTTCTTCATTAAGAACAAACATGTGCTCGTGTATTTAAGAGAAATTTGCTTAAATTTCATAAAAACTTGCTTTTCGAGTTTATAATAACTTAACAAATATTTGCTTCAGTTTAGTAAAAATTGCTATTTGAGTTTATAATAACTTAGCAAATATTTGCTTCAATTGAGTTAAAATTGCTTTTTGAGTTTATAATAACTTAGCAAATATTTGCTTGAATTAAGCAGAAATTTGCTTTTGCAGTTTATTATAACTTAATATAATATTTGAATATATTTTGCTTTTTCCTAAATACATAGAAGTGATTTCAATTTAGCGATATTTTTCTAAAATCACACAATGATTGAACAAAGAATTGCTGTTTTGCTTGTTTCAAGCAAAATAATTATCTCCGTGTACTAAGCCTTGTATTATCGATAAAATATTTAAGACCATCTGTTGAACAGGCTAAATAAATTTTTATAATTACAAATAATAACAAATAATAACAATTAATAATATACTAAAATTAATGTTAACCATTTCGGGTGTACAGAAAATGCAAACACTCTATTTGCTTGTCTAAATCATACTGAATTTATCTACAAATATATAGATAGAAAAATTATGTGGCATGTCTGGCAATTGATTTTTTAAAAGCTTTTTGACTCAGAAAATTTGATACTAATGATTAAAAAACTAATAGAACTTGGTTTAACACGAAATGCAATTAATTTTTTTAAAGTTTCTTGTCAAATAGGAATATGTAGAAATTTATAAAATAAAAAGATCCTTAAGAATAATTAAAGTAGGAACACCTAGGGAACTGAACTGGCTGCATCTTTGTTTTTGTTATATTAAATGGAATTTTTAGTTTAAATTAAAGGCTATCCCAGAGTTTTATGTTGATGATGGAAAATTTATATGTTCTACGGACAAGAAGAGCTTCAATCTAATATACAATCAGACTAAAATATAATCTCAAAATGGTGTTACTAGTAGTTTACTTGGTAGCAATGATGTTTTTTTTTTATGTAGAAATTTAAATGGTAAACAAATTTATGCCTTGATGCCCCCTAGTAGCTACGTCACTGCTGGCTCTCAATGCAATGCTTTCGAAATCGGAGCAGCATATTCATTTACAGAAGCACACTGACAGAAGTTTCAAAAACAAAGCTTGTTATACCAACCGACATGACAGTTTATGGTTTACCACTGGGAAAACTCGGAACAACTCCAGGCTTTGATAAAACTAAAACAAAAAAATCAATACTACAAAATGACCAACGATGCTGAAATGGTTCTTACACCTGTTTCTATAAAAGGATACTACAGCATATCGACACAAAAGTGTCAAATACACCGGATGCTGCCTGATGTGAATATCAAAGCCAACTTGACTAAATTATTTTTGAAAATGGTGTCTGTGCAACAAACTGCATATCTAATGGGCACGACAATTTTTTTTCAATTCAATTAAGCTGCGTGCAGTGGGTACGTAAAGAAACTACAACGACAAAATACTTGTTCACGACATGTTTTTACTCAACTTTTCGTGTATGCAAACATGTGTTTCAAGATTCTTTTTTTAATTACTTTGCAGTATAACACAAGCTAACAATTGACCACAGTTTTCAGATAACATTAAGCCACATTAAGCCATATTTTTTTAATGTTATTTGGGCTTGCTTAAACGAAAAAAGATATATTTTTATTTTTATTGAGCGTTTGCAGAAAAATCGTGAATGTAGATTTTAACCCTGGATGTGCATCGGTATTGCAACCATTTTCTGCAAATGAAACAAATTTAAGCTATCAATTACTGCCTACTTCTCTAACCCCTAATTTTCCACCTCTCTTTTATACTGCTTTATTTACTTCCTTTCCTCCTTCTTTGCCTAGCTATGATAAAATCTTTCTTTCTGGTTTGCTTTGTTAAATTTAAGTTGTAAGCCTTAAGCTCTATTTTATGTGTTTTGTTGATTATTATGTTTTTAAATTTCAACATTTGTTTTAAGCTAAAATTTTAATTTTTAAATTGTTAAATTTTTATTATTAGCTTTAAGCGTTATTGTATGTTTTTTGTTGATTATAATGTTTTTAAATTGTTGTACGCTAAAAGACCTTCATACATCTTACTGTACTAATTTAAGTGAAATAAATACAAACAAATAAATACAAAAATAAAGTTGAGGTTTTTTGATATATTACAATAATATAAATTATTAAACAAAACATGTAATATTTTTTTTTAAATGTTGTGTTTTGAACAAAAATATTAATGACTACATTCAAAGAAAACACAACTAATATAACCATTGTTAGTCTATTCGACTAGCAAAGCACATCCAGGGTTAAAGAACATAGCTTCACTAACATAGGCTGCAGGATATATTTCCGACACGAAAAGTTTGATCGTATTAATTTTTATACAATCATTTTGAGAAATTGACTACGTTCAAAACGTTGGTGAAAACGTAAACGTTAAGTAATTGATTGATTTATAGCATTTAATTGTTATATCAAGCAAATTTTATTTTTCTTGAAATAAAAGGCTTTATTTAGCTTAATAATAATGGACCGATTAAGTTCAAATATGCACAGTTTTTTCAATAACTTGTTGCGATTTTGAAGGTATTTTTTTATTCTTGATGCTCACAAGCGAATGATTCTCTTGAGGCGAATGTTTTATCAGCAAAGTATTCGCCATAGACAGGAACAGTTGGTTATCACTTAGTGCAAGGACCGTACTACAAGGTGGACACATAAGAACCTTAAAACCAAGCTCCCGGAGCTTCTGGCGATTCACTATTTCTCTCCTATTTTCCAAAACTGGCCGCTTCTGGACGATTGCTTCCTTCAGACGTTCCAATTGTGTGCAGTACAGGTCCAAATTAAGAGTTTGGCTGTAGGGGAGCAGCTCACATTAGATGATTCCACGGCAAACACACCTAACACAAACCAAAATCTACCTGATCGTCAATACTGGCTTGGACACCGCTTGCGTTGGCTTACCGCGATTCGACCATTACCATTTTCACTTTACGTTATCGTAAAATGGAAATTCGGCTCGTAGGTTTTTGCGTTAACTCGTGTGGCACTCATACATCAAGCTTCTTTTTGTATCTAGTCTTTTCCAAGTGTTTCCAAACGGTTTTGACGTTACGTTTGAATTACGTCTTACAGCACAGTTTGTCTGGGTGTCATTTTCACAAATTTTTTCAAGAACATATAATGATTTTAGTTGGACACTTTGGAGAACACCTACAGCCTTTAATATTCATCGTACAAAGATAAAATATATGCAAAAGTATAAGTTATGGGACGCATAAAACGAGTATCTAACTTTGGGATTTTGTGACTTCTTTAATAAAGTCACAAAATAGCAAAGTATAAGAAGAAAAAATGCAGATTTTTGCATGAGAAAAACATATGCATTTTATGTAGCTGTTTATGTTATGGTGTTAGTTTGTTTGTGCCGAAATCACGAACGCAACCTGCATAACAAGGTTGTAAACAAATTTGGGTACAAAATTTTTAAAATTTGTAATTCAAACAAGTAATTTTTTAACATATATTCTAAATGTATAAAAATAAAAAATAAACTGGCCATTTCAGCCCTTGGAAGAACTTTGACCTAGCTGCTATTGATCAATCGTGTTGTGCGTGTTGTTAAATGTTTGATCACAAATGACCGAGAACTGGACCTACGTGTTTTATGCCGACTCCGAACGGCTTATGTTCTCCAGAAGCTTTCTAAATGTATATTCTACTTAAATTTTAAAAAAGTCCGTTTGTATGACACCAAACTTTTGGCTATATCTCGTATACTATAGATTTTCTCAGTACAACGCATTTTTGTATAAAAAGTCGTTGTTTAATAAAAATAACCGTAAATGAATTTTTTTAATATTTTGTATGGATAGTATGTATGTTTAAGCACATCCCGTTATTATGACATCAAAATTATTGCGATATCTCATAAACTATAGATTTTCTCAGTATAACGCATTTTCTTAAGCCTCAGAATGAGAATAAAACGATTGAAATTTCAAGTATTGACTTAGCATGCAAATATCTCCGCCATTTTCAAATCGATTTTCATCAAAATTTCTTTGTCTGGAAGTTCAATTAAGTAAATTGGGAAAATGAGAAAAGGTTAACCGATACCTCACCAATGCAATGTTTTATATTGTTTTCAAAAAACCTGTAAAATAACTAATTTGTACTCAAAAATAGGCAAAAAGTTGGTTTTGTTGCACAATTTTTTTTTTACTTTTATTTTCCCTACTCTTTCATATAACTTCATTTACCTGTAAAAATTGCTTCATTTTGACACATAAACAGTTTCTATCATTAAAAATCATAGGCCACCTGTCCCCTCCCCCTATGATTTTTTGATGAAAATTAATTTGCTTAAAATGTTGTTGTTATATTTTTTTACAATATTCTACAGCATAAAAACTAATTTCTGTAGAAAACATTTTTAAATATAGTTTAAGAAATAATTTCTGTGAAATTTTTTTTTAAATATTTTAGATCATTCTAAAATTATACACATTAATCCATGTCTTAATCTATTTCCTTATCTATCTATATATTTAAAGTGGACCCAACAGTCGTTGTCCTGACCCAATTCAATGAATTTTTTATGATCGGTTTGTGAATTTGTGAAAGTGTGTAAATTGGCATTCGAACAAAACACATGCCAGAAGTTTCCTTTTGAAACATCAATGCATGACGATCAGAACCTTTTGATATATGCAGCATTCTTAGTGCTTATTAGTATTAGTCGGCAGACGTTGTCCTGCTGCAGACCGCCTTGCTGCTATAAATGAATTTTTATGCTGTTCGCCAAAAAATTTTTATATATGGTCATTTCCAAAAAAAGTCTACCGTGACCAAAAAATTACATCTTATTAAAAACTTATTCTCTTATGATTTTATCTAAGATAACCATTTTAATATTATTAATTTAAGTAATTTATACATAAATTCATTTACGTTGAAGGTCAAATCGTCCACACTGTTTCAGAAATGTAGTTTTTTTTTCGTAAATGTTTAGTAAATGTTTCGTAAGTTTTTTGTTTTAGTAATAATTATTTAAGTAAAAAATTTTTTTAATGTAACACGTTTTTGAAACGTGCTAAAAAGTATAAAATAATTTCTCCTAGAGTGTGGCCCTTAGTTCTCCTAAAAACGTGGGTGCATGCTATAGAGAATATTAACCCTGCATTTTAAATATTTTTTTAATTAAAGAATTAATTTTTTATATTTGATTTTTAGTTCGTCACACATGTATCGCATTAGAAACGCTAAAGTTAGTGATGCAGTGTTAATAATCTCTTAAGCATGCGCCCCACATTTTTAAGAGAACTAAAAGCCGCACTCTAGAAGAAATTATTTTATAGTTTTTAGTTCGTTTTAAAAACGTGTTATATTAAAAACTTTTTTTTAAATAAATAATTATTTTCTGATTTGTAGTCTTTGTCAAATTTTTTGTCTTTTCTTAAATTGCGATGCATTTACTTGCTCTGGTTCTTGTCCATTTTCGGGGAATTTCTTCATCTACCTGTATCAATGGATGTGCTTCCCCTTCTCTAGGCGTCGCTTGCGTTGTGTGGTTGTCTCTTTGACTATTGCAATTTTTTCTGTATAACTTTATTTTATTTTTTATTTGTTTACTTTTTTCCACACTTTTTATAGCAAACACAACATTTTTTACACTCATTTATCAATCAAAATTTATAAAAAATTGTTTGAATTCAGTCAAAAAATTTCAAAATTATAATTTTTAAAAAAATTCGCGACTGAAGGTGACAGAAGAATTTTTTAAAGAAACCGAATTAGTTCTATAAATATTAAAAATAATGCCCATAAAGCAAGCGCCCTACACGGAGAAAATTAATTTGCCTTAATCAAGCAAATGTTTTGCTTAAAAGCAAATCAGCAAAACTTTGCTCAATAACGGTGTGATTTTAGAAAAAGATTGCTCAATTTCAATTACTCCTCATGTATTTAGGAAAAAGCAAAATTTTGATTAAATTCAAGCAAAATTTTGCTAAGTTATTATACAATGTAAAGGCAAATTTCTGCTTAATTGAAGCAAGTATTTGCTTAGTTATTATAAATTGAAATAGCATCGTTTGCTTAGTTTTTGCTTAAATTTAGCATAATTTTGAAGTGGCTGAAAATCAAGTGCAAGTTTTGCTTAACCGCAATACAAATTTAGCAAACACTTTTCTCCGTGTACAGACAATAAAGTAAGTGATTATTGTGTTGTCATCCAGTTCTGAGCTTTATTTTAAGTTTCATAACTCTAGCTTGTCTGGAAGTTGGTTAAAAATGGATTACAAGATTTTTACGTTACAGACACGAAGTGAAGCTAGTAAAAACGTTTTAAAATGAAAAGCATTGGCTAGAGATAATGAAAAAATGGTTGAGGCACGGAGGGGACAATACATTAATTTTTTAAATTACTAAATTACATAATTACTGAAATAATTTATTATTTAATTACACAATTGAACTACAGTGGAAATTTAAGTAACGTAGCTCCAGATAAAAAAAGACTAATAAAAAAAGCAGAGCAGATTTTTAAAATTAATCACTTGTAAAATAAATTTATATTATTTCAAATTCTTCTAAAAAAAGTTGTATACAAAACGTCTTGCTCAATTCAGAAAGTTATGTAATCCCAGTCAAAAATCACTTCCGTTTTTTGTAACGTAACGCCAGCACATATTTTTGCCCATATCTTTTAATCCTTAGGGTCGCTTGTTGTCATAATTTTTACTTAATGTAGTGCCACTTAATTACTACGAAAATATAAGAAAACCTTTTTATAAATTAGACTTTTTCATTTTATTTTTATATTTCTTCGCACAAATCGTCCTTAACGCCAGTTTGGAAATGCCCATATTCATCATTTTTAGTACAGTTGCCGAAAGTAACCGTATGACCTATATTATAAAATTAAAGTCTAATACGACCAAAACCGTTCGAAATATACCTTTTTTATTTAATTGTGGGCGGTAATTGGGGTGTGGCATAATTTTTTCACCTAAACCATATCGTACTCGAAACAAATCGACTACCAGAATTCCAGCCCAATTTAGCTTTAACTAAGTGCGCTTTGCTTGACTCCACGCTTATCCCCCGAAAAGTGGACGTAACCAAAGTGGGTCATGCCCATTTTTAGTAAAGTTAGCGAAAGTAACCATATAAACTAAATTACCAAATTGTAGTCTTATACGACCAAAATCTTCTGAAATATAGCATTTTTTGCGAAAAGTGGGCGTTGAAAGTCTAACATAGCATATTTCGATTTAGTTGAAATAACAAATCGTTTAATACCTTCATATATCGTCTTAATCGGTTCGGTGGTACTCACGTGGTTGTCAAACATCCGTGAATTGTCACAACACTTTTATCTATTCGTACAGATAGACTAACACAATATCAAGTGGGGAAAAGCTGGCTGGCAAGGTTGCAAGACATAATTTATTCTTATAACTCAATTCTTGCAACTCATTTCAAAACATTTGCAAATGCCCAACTTACACCATGTTTGTGTGCACGACGATAATAAATAATTAAAAGCATTCAATGAACGACGTTTATATACTGAAATCGTATATTTATAAGTTTAGTCTTAGCGTTTCCACGAACCCACCCTGAATAAAAACCGAGTAAATTGCGTAATTGTATCAAAAAGAAGTTGCCATTACAAAATTATTTTAAACTTTACAGAAATTTCAGATCCATTAATGATAAATGCTTTTTTAATGTTGTAAATTGTTAAATTGAATTGAAACACTGCTTGACAAAAACAAAATTAAACCACTGTTATATCTAGTAATGCGAATCTCTAATACGCATTATACGCACTATACACACCATGTTTTTGTGCCGGAAGCTGCGCATGTGTAATCCCTTACAATTTTGTTATTGCAAATTACGCTGAAGTAAACTTACCGAACATATCGCCAACACGGCAGCGCACAGTGTTTTCTTTTTGCCATAAATAGGAATAAATCAATTTCCGAAAAATCCTAAAAAAGTTTTGTTTTCTGATAGAAAACACTTCAACTAAGAAGAAGCCCAAAGGTTTTTAAAATTTTTTATTTCGTTTGGTTACACGGAGCTCTGAAATTCAGGTGTTAGAAAAACTGATAGTTTAGAAAAAAAAACCTAAATTTTGGCTCAACTTTCGAATCCTCTAATTAAGTTACTTTAAAGCACAAACCCTAATTAGTGAAACATATATTAAAAACTTGTTATCAAATGCAACTAAGAAAACTATTCGGGGTTTGTTTTGATTACAATTTTCGTTTTACGGACATTTTCAAAGTCGTAGTGATTGTTCAAGTGAAAAATAGTGCTTTTAAAAGTTTGAAGGAGAATAAAAAAAGTACATCGAGGTATATTCTAAATTTTTTTGCTTTAGTTTGCTTAAAGTATGTTTTATCGAAGAAAGTATGTCCCAGCTGCAATTGCCTGCAAATAATGACGAAATTTTGTTCTTTATGAGACATGCTCTATGAAAATATGTGATATCTTCTCTGTATGGCTCGAAATAAAAGATAAACCTCACTGCATTAGAAATATGTTAAGCTTTATAAAAGCAAAAATTTGTGCAAAGATAAATTATGACCAACTAATACTCAGTAAAAATATGGAATAGCATCATTTCAAAATAAGTGGCGCACTCCTCGTCGCTTCAAATGGTTATTTCAGCAGATACTTTAAATATGGTTCCAAAATTGTTTGATTAAGATATAGTAGAGCAAGTAGGTGTCTCGAAAATGAAATTTTATTTAAAAATAAATACATAAATAAAAGAACGTTAAAATAAATAAAATAAAAATTTAATTTGCAAAACCAAAAAAAAAAAATTTAATTAAAATCAGTGCAAAAAGCAATAATGACAAAGCGATAACACATGTTTTTAATGAGGTTTTTTATTTTGTTTTGCTTTGCTTTTCTATTTTTGAAGTGAAACTTCTTAGGCGGCGATTTGATACTGAGAGTACAATTTTTAGAGTCTCGTCACGAATAATTTTTAGAGTCTCGTCACGTTTTTGTGTACATGAGCAATGATATTTTCTATTTTGTGTGTTTTTTAAATGGAGACCACCAGAAGGGTGGCAGATGGAGTATAGGTGTGTTCAGAAGAAATGTTGGGGGAAAAAAATCAATAGGACCAGTTCATACATTTGATCCCCTTAGGGATCATAGATTTTTTGATATGAACTATAATATATCTGTCTACAATATATGCAATTTTTTCACGTCGAAAATAGCAAATTACGGACATATATCTCATATTTTAAGCACGAACCAATGACAGTAAATATTAAATAAGCAGAATATTTTTATGCAAATTTTGTATTGTAATTCTTTTAAGATACTCTCTGTCTCTTTCAAAAAAGTTTCTCATCTATACATAAACAGGTGTAGGAAAAATAGTTCGGTACCATTTTCTCCCGTGTTCTCAACCGATTTGGATAAGTTTTCTTTCAAATTAATAAGATTAGGGAGAAGTAGTGCACAAAATACTTTTTGTGACCTTTGACCTGAAATATGAGCTTTCAATACAGAATTTCTTAAATAAAAGCTAAGCTATAAGAAATGGAAAAACACAGTGTAAGAGGAAATTTTAGACATTGCTGAGATGTACAAAAAATATGTTAACATTTCTCGCTATCTTTTATAGATACCCAACAATGAGCATTTTTTATGTAACATGTGCGAATATATATTGGGATTGTAAAATTTCTTACAAACAGTAAATTTTGAAAAATTCCTTTCATTATGACATCAAAATTATTGCCGTTATCTCGAAAACTGTAGCTTTTCTCAGTACAACGTATTTTTGTATGAAAAGTCGTCGGTAAACTGAAAACAGAAATAGGTTATAAGAATAATTAATACCACAACAGAAATAGATTCGTTTTTTAACACTTTTCTACACTCATCTGAGAAAGAAAGCGATTTCATATCACAGTGTAGGTAGAAGGTCACAGTGAAAAGGTCGAATTTCGACCACTGGTGAATTTTAATATCCTTAATTTTAAGAAGTTTCACTTCTGTGTATACGCTGTACTGTATTTTTTTATTACTTTTTCTTATTTTTGTAAAATTAAAAATGCTAGATAGAATAATGTTGTTGTAATTGTTTATGAGCTTGCATAAAAAAACAAAGCCTTTCTAACTTTTCTTTAGTCGAAATCTGTAGATGTGTGCGTTTTTTCAGTTTGTTCATTGTTGGGGTGGGGGTGGAAGAGGTGGTAAGTGGATGGGTTGGGGATGGTGGTCATTTAAGTCTCAATATACATCATATTCTAAAATTGTATTAATAAGCCAAACATAAAACGTTGTACAAAATTTGTATGAAATCTGTTGATGTTTGAATGTTTTTCAGTTTCGGATTGTACGGGTGGCGAAGGGGGAAAGGAGTGTTAGTGAATCGATGTACTATATTTATCTATGTTTAAAAACTGTGTTAATAAGCCCAAAAGATGACATCGTATTAAATTTCATTAAAATATATCGACATTTGCTGTTTCCCAGTTTGGGTTTGTACGGGAGGAAGGGGTTGTATTTCTCGGATATGCACTATTTTTGGAATTTTCTTAATATGATTAAAAAACGACTCTGTACCGAATTTTATCAAAATCCGTCAATGTTTATTATTTTTGCCACGAGAATGTATGAAATCAAAACACTGTGCGGCGTTCATTCAATACAACTTTTGTTTTTGCTTTTAATTATACGCACCTAATTATACCATTTGACGTAAAAACAAACATCGTGTAATATGGACAAAAGCAACAAACAAATATTTGTATCGTCGTACAAACAAACATCGTGTGATATGGGCAAAATAAAATTGAAAGCAACTACACAACAGGGCTGCCGTGTTGTATTGAGAAAAGCGAACGCGACAAAGATAGGATTTTGCGTGATTTTGTAATAATTAAAGAATAGATTTTTCGAAAACCTTGGTAAGCTATGACAATCGGAATTATCATAGAAATTGAATAAAAAAATAATTATCAAAATCGGTTCAGTGGTTACCGAGCTTATTCTGGATCAAATTTCGTGAGTATCCTTTTATATGATAGTGTAGATTATAGATTACATAATCATAATTTCATAATAATTATAACGGAATAAAAGAAACAGTTTATTGAATTATGTGCCAAAATGGAGCGATTTTTGCAGATAAATAATATCTATATATATAAAAAGCAAAACACTGTCTGTCTGTGTGAAGCCTATAGACTCCAAAACTACTGAACCGATTGATCTGAAATTTGGACAGTCGATTTGTTCAGGCAGGAGATGGTTTAAGAAGAAAAAATGGTTTGCCACACCAATTTTACCCCCCCCCCCCAAATCAATTAAAATGCTACATTTCACAAGGTATGGGTCGTATAAGGCTAAATTTTAACAACAACTGTACGTCAACAACTGTACTAAAAATGGATTCCCACGCCCCTTTTTACCACCCATAAATCAATAAAAATGCTATATTTCGTACGTTTTTATCGTATTAGTCTTAAATTTGCTAATTTAGTTTGTATGGTTACTGTCGGTAATTGTACTAAAAATATGTGTCCACGCCCCCTTTTACCACCCACAAACCAATAAAAATGCTTTATTTAATTCGGTTTTAGTCTTATAAGACTTGAATTTGGTAATTTGGTTTGTATGGTTACTGTCACCAACTGTACGAAAAATTTGTTTCCACGCCCTCTTTTCCCGACAACAAATCAGTGAAAATGTTATATTTCAAACAGTTTTGTCCGTATCAGACAAACATTTAGTACTTAAGTTTGTATGGTTACTTTCAGCAACTGTTACTAAAAATGTGCGTTATATCTATATATAACTACAGCCACTTTTTGAGAAATTATTAAAATTGACTACTGGGTCGATTGAGCTAAAATGTTGGCTTAGTTTGTATGGTTACTGTCATCAATTGTACTAAAAATTGGTTTCCACGCCCCCTTTTTGCCGCCCACAAACCAATGAAAATGTTTTATTTCAACGGTTTGGGTCATATTAAACAAAAATTTCATATTGCTTTAAAACCTGTTAAGGTTTAGCAATCAAGTAAATAAATAAATAAATAATATGGTTACTTTCGGCAAGTGCACTAAAAATGGGCCTGTCCCACTTTAGTTAAACTCATTTTTCGGGGGGTCAGCATGGAGTGAAGCAAAGTGCGCCAAGCTTAAGCTAAATTAAGCTGAAAATTTGGCAGTCGATTTGTTTCGAGTAAAAGATGGTTTAAGGGAAAAATTTTGCCGCACCCTTTTTTCCGCTTGCAAAACAACAAAAATGCTATATTTCGCACGGTTTTAAGCGTATTAGATTAAAATTTGATAATTTAGTTTATATGGTTACTTTCGGCAGCTATACTGAAAATGGTGAATATATTTGGCATTTCTTGACATTTTCGTATATGGCAGGGAATACTAGTGTTATATAAAAGAGTGGCGAAAATGAAAATTTAAAAATAAAAAATTGTGCAACAAAAACAACTTTTGGCCTTTTTTTTTAGTTTACAAATTGAATAGTTTAGAGGTTTTCTGAAAGCAATATAAAATATTGAGTGGGTGCGGTAACGGTACATCTTTTCCCATTTCCCCAAATTCATTTAAGGGAGGTTTTGTGCAAACAATTTTTTGAAAATTTTACATTTTTTTAAATTGATTTTTGTTGTACAACTATTGTGTAATATGTATAAAAAATTTGAAATCAATTCTGCTTATAAGATAGATTATACAGCGCGGGGTAAAAGTTTCAATTTTTTTGAAATTTGTTACTTTTCTTATGGTCAAACATCTAAAGAATAAAGTCCCAAAATTTAAAGTCAATCAGAGCCAAACTCTCGAAGTTTTTTTACAGTACAATTTTTAACGCGTTTATCTCAAAACCACTTTTAAAAGTCCGTGTTCTCTGCCATTTAAAAACTACATAACTTATTCATTTTAACTTTCTACATATAAAAAACCTTCCACAACGATAAGATTTAGAATTAATTTTAAAACAAAGAGGTTCCACCACTCACAAAATGATGGAAGTTTTCGTAAAAAATAGCTGCTTTCATTTCAAGTGGACACCAAAAATTTAAAAATGAAATAAATAATAATCAGAGAACGTTAGGTGGCGGATTTGATGATACTTCGACTAAATTTTAATTTTCCTTGATTTCAGATAATTTCCAGCTGAAAAGTGTTCACTGAAACCGCAAAAAAGGATTTTACCAAAGACGTTCTTGGAAAAGCTTTGTCACCGGGTTGTTAACCGATTTTTTATTCATAAAATAATGTTATTAAATTAATACCTTATAATGTACAAAAGATTCCAACAAATTTACTCTATCCATTATTCTAAAAAAATATTTGCGAAAAATGTGTCTTTTTTACGCTGAAACCCATACTCCTCCCTTAAGACCCGGTACGCCAGAATGACTAACCGGAGTTACTTAAAACGCGATTTTCTCGGAACATACTTTCTCAAAACGGGCAACACTACTGCAAACAAACTAATCGACCAATTTCAATTTTTTTCTTAATCTGTTTGTATTGTAATTTTACACATCTGTTTCAAAAATTAGTGTCACTAGAAAATTTGGCTAGTTTTTACACGCTTCATAACTTTATTAATTTTACATATTTCCATTCCATGTTGGTAAAAGATGTGCATTCAAGGATCTATATTTGGTTTTGTTTTTTTTTCAGACGATCTGGAGCCGAGCTATGGTGTGGCCCAATTTTCACCTTTTTATTAACACACTTACTTAAGCGCTATCTTTATATTTAAAAAAAAATATGTTAAGAAAAACTTTTTACTTATGCTTATGATGTGAAATTAACATTGAAATGAAATTTTTTGTGTATATAATAAACGTTTTAAATAACATCTTTTAGAGTATGCCTTCATTTTAACCACTTTTGCCTAAAACCTCCTTAAATTGAACTTTTGGAAAAAGAAAATTTTATGAAAATCGATTTGGAAATGGCGCAGATGTTTGCCTGTTAAATCAAAACTTGAAATTTCAATCGTTATACTGAAAATGCGTTATACTGAGAAAATCTCTAGTTTTCGAGATATGGCCAAAAGTTTGATGTCATAATAACGAAATTTTCTTAAAACTTAAGAAAACTTTATTCATATTCAAAATCTATGTTAACTAAATTACCATACAGATCTTAAAAGTTTTTTACACAAATTTTTGTATAACAGTCCTGCTGAACGAAGAAGCCAAGCAACTTTATGTCATTATAACAATAACCCTTTAAAGAAGGTAATTCAAATAAAATAATTTTTTATATGTAAAATATTTTTCTATTATTAAACAAAACAAACACAATTATTTTTATATTTTGAATTTGGAAATACAACTAAATACTTTAATTTTGAGATTGCATGATAATTAATACTTTTATCGCATGCGGGTATTTGCTAGTTATTTATGTACACTCAGTTCCGAACAAAAATGGTTCGTTCGTTAGACAGGCATTATAGTCCGACAAACGATTCAAGAAGGTTAATTTCTGTTTGCTGAAACCGTGCTTTACTAGCCGAAAAGGTTCACAAATGAATTCAAAGATTTGTTTGGTTCTTTGCGGACCTTTTCATTTACTTAGAGCTCCAATAAAACTGGAAAAGAATTTGAACATTGACAAATAAAAGTGAGAGAGACAAACATTTTGCTTACGTTGTTCAAGCTCTTGAGGAGGGCTGGTAAGAATCGGCATTATATAATTAATCGAAAAAAAAGGATAATTTTATTTCGGTTAAAAAAGATTATTATTGGATTCTTTAACTTTTTTATCGCATTCTTTAAATCTAATTATTCTTTATCTAACTATGTAGTTAAGCTATTAAGCTTAACTATGTAGAACTTTACTTATGTAGTTATTGTTAAAAGCTTAAGGGGGCCTTTTCATACTCTTGATTTTTTAAGGATGCTTTTTTAGGTGTTTTCTCGAATTGACATTACTTTATCCAGCAGCTGCCAATTTTTTTACTGTTGACAGCCAATTTCAATATACAACTTGAAATTTTATATACGGATAAAGGATCTAAGCTGTTCTAAAATGTGGGTTCTATCTGCACTACTGTAGCCTAACTTTTTTAAATGCTGCATAGTTTTTACTATATTTGTAACGTATAATAGCGATAGAATCAAATTACCTTTCAAAAAGACAATACTTATATTTCAAAAATTTGTGATTTATCTCATCTTAAAGATCTTTACCTCAAAAAACCCTGTTAAAAATATGTCGAATTTGCGAAATATTGTTATAATTGGTAGCCTTCACTTATATTATTTTATCCATTGTCAATTATAAAGAACTTATAGACCTTGGGTTTTCAAACTGTAATATGCATATTAAAATGTAACTGAAGGTCTTTTAGCAATAACATGATAATCCATATGATAAAAACAATCATTCTTTTAGGCTCCATACATAACTAAATGAATTACCAACATCCACTGAAAATATACGGGCTATTCCCTGTTTAATTGCGGACCCATTTTAAAATGTTCATTTTACCATTACGTTTCTTCATATAAACATAAATTTTTTTCAAAACTTTAAAGTTTATTACATTTTATAAATAATTGTTTATGTGGCATATCATGTTTTTGCAATAAGCCCTTCAATTTAAGGCATCCAATCCTGGGATTTAAACAGCTGAGCTGTTTAAGAACGGAGGCGAAGCTCTACTTAAATGCATTCACGAGCTTCTATGCAGAATATGGTCGGAAGAATGCATTCCGAACGATTGGAATCTCAGTGTGCTCTGCCCAATCCACAAGAAAGGCGATCCCACTATCTGTGCCAATTACCGTGGGATAAGCCTTCTTTATATCGCATATAAGGTCCTGTCGAGCGTTTTATGTGAAAGATTAAAGCCCATTGTAAACAAACTGATCGGACCTTATCAGTGTGGCTTTAGATCTGGAAAGTCCACCATCGACCAGATTTTCACGCTACGACAAATCTTGGAGAAGACTCAAGAAAAACAAGTCGACACCCACCATCTTTTTGTCGACTACAAAGCCGCCTTCGACAGCCCAATAAGGAAGCACCTGTAATCCACCATGTCTGAATTTGGTATTCCTGCAAAACTAATACGACTTTGCAGGATGACACTGAGCAACACCAGCAGCGCAGTTAAAATCGGGAAGGACCTCTCCCCACCATTTATTACCAAACGTGGTTTCAGACAAGGTGATTCCTTATCGTGCGACTTTTTCAACCTAATGATGGAAAAGATCATCCGAGCTGCTGATCTGAGACGTAGTGGCACAATATTCTACAAGAGTGTTATGCTGCTTGCGTATGCTGATGACATCGATATCATTGGCCATAATGGCGCGAAGTCAGTGCAGTATTTTCCAGATTAGAAAGAGAGTCAAGTCGAATGGGTCTGGCAGTGAATGCAGATAAGACGAAATACTAGGTGTCAACAAACAAACAGTCCCAGCGTCTTGGAACCCACGTTACCGTTGACAATACCTCCTTCGAGGTTGTGAAGAACTTCGTTTATCTGGGATCCAGCATTAATTCAACCAACGACATCAGCATTGAGATCAAACGAAGAATAACTCTTGCCAACAGGTGTTACTTTGGGCTCAGTAGTCAATTGAGAAGCAGTGCCCTCTCTCGACGAACGAAAATCACGCTCTATAAATCGCTCATCATGCCCGTCCTACTTTACGCATCACAAACCTGGACGCTGAGCAGTTTAGATGAAAAGACTTTAGGAGCATTCGAGAGAAAGATTCTTCGTAAGATCTACGGAACAATCTGCGTCATTGGCGAGTACCGAATACGGTGGAATGATGAACTGTATGAGCTGTACGCTGACATCGACATATTCAAGCGCATTAAAATCGAGCGGCTTCGCTGGCTTGGTCATGTTCAGCGCATGAAAGACGTTGCTCCAGTGAAGAAAACATTTGATTCGGTACCCAGCGGCGGTCAACGCAGAAGAGGACGACCGCATCTTCGTTGGAAAGACCAAGTAGAGGACAACCTGACGAAGCTTGGAATTTCCAGCTGGCGCCAGCAAGCGAAAGACAGAAATAGCTGGCGCGATATTCTTAGATGAGGCCAAGACCGACATACGGTTGTAGCGCCAACTAAGTAAGTAAGTAAGTAATCCTGGGATGTCGGTCTTTTCTCAATCCTGACAGTCCCGGAATTTGAATGCGTTTTTTAAAGAATACTACAAAAAATGGTTTACTGATTTCAACAATTATTAAAGTACATAAAAAAATGTTTTTTTTTTGTGACATCAATTGCGGTTACGTGACATTGTCATTTAACGATGCGAGAAAAGTAGAATAACATCATCTGTAATCATCTGAAAAAAAAATAAAAATATATTTATAAAGTAAACACTTACACCAAGGTAGTCACTTTGCACTTTTTTTAAAAATGAGCCTGAAATCAGAAAACACAATGTGTTCAGCATATTATACTTGCTAAGAATTTCTGAAATGTTATTTGAATTATACAAAAATAAAACTATTTTTTAACTAGCTGTACACAATATGACGCAAAAAATATATAAATATACACCTGTCTTTAACTGGCTGCACAAAATATTAAAAAATACTAACTTAGAAAAACTAAAATGTAACCTTAAACAATTAAAAAAAAAAACTTTCTTAAACTTGCTGTACAAAAAATCACAGAATTCATACTTAGAAATACTAAAATTATTAAACTATTTTATTTTTTTTTTTAATAATTTATGAACCATTTTAATGACCTCATTAAATTTTTTTTTTCAAAGAATTGATCTTTGTTTTTCAGAAATTGTTATGTTTGCCTAAATCGTTATGTGGCAACTCCCCACTACTATTGCTCAAATTCATCAATGTCAATTCTTATAAAACATGCAACCAAGCAAATTCGTATATTCTTTGATTCATGTACATATTTTCTATCTATTACATTTTCTTATTTTCTACATTGTACTTCTTGAATTATTAACAACAAAGACATAGGAGAATCGATTTTATATTAAAACAATAAATAGTTATTTTCTATAAAGCTGAGGACATAATAAAATAAACAATAAATACTATCCAAAAATTTAATCAAAACAGTACTTTTTAGTTTTTTAAAATCTTCTGCAATGTTTTCTGTTTTTAAACAAACCATAACTACTTTGAAACTCCATATTTCGTCTTCCAAAAAATTCGTTTTCTAAGGTTTGTCAAACACGAGACTAGTCGCGGGATCCCGCGATTGTGTTTCTTAAATCCGAAATCCCGGAGTTGCCGAAGCGTTCCGAAATTAGGTGCCCTACTTCAATTTAAATATCTTAATATGAATTTTTTTAAAATCTACAAAATAATACTAATAAATTGTTTGTTTGTAAAGGTTTTTATACCCCACGTATATTGCGTAAGGGGTATATTTACTTTGTCATTCCGTTTGTATCGCTGATAAGGAGGCTTGGCAGGTATAGAAAATTTCCCGCCTGTCTGTTGACACAATAACAGCCGCAATTTTAAAGCAATCGTATTAAAATTCAGTATATGTGCTTGAATCCAAAAAATGAAGATCAAGTTCAAGACGCGCCTACCTCCAATTGGCTTCGTATTTAAACAATAAAATCTCTTTAGATGCCATACAAATTTTTGAAGTGACTTGGAATTTTGCATTTGAAGCAAATTTTTAAACTTTGTTACAATCGGATAAAAACAACGCCTACCTTCCATAAAACGTGACTTTATCAAATCGATAAAATATCTGAAAATTCTACAAAAATTAATATAATGACTTAAAATGTTGCATAAGCTTTTGCACATAAGCAAAAACTCACCGTATAATATAAATTTGTCTAAATCGGATGAAAACCATTTCTACTTCCTATACAAAATGGCTTCAACAAAATGTTAAAATCTCTTTAAACGCCACACAAAAAAAAAAAAACAAAAAAATACAAAACTTCCGTCTCAAATATTCATCATACATTTCATATTACAAGTCTTAGTAACAATGAAGAGAGGTAAGTATCAAAAAATTCCAAAAAAATCAATTTAATAAAAAACTATTTGAGTTTTGAAAAAACTAGATGAACACTACGCCCATCCTCCTTACTAAGTGAAGTCACCAAACTTTAAAAACAAGCATAGCTTATCTTCACACGTAAGATCCAAATTTGGTATAACGGTATTTTTTCCTTGATTAAAAAAGAAAGAATTTATCAACCCACAAAGTAGTGTGAATTCTATCAATAAAGTTAGTGATTTTTTTATTTTTTTTTATGAAAGGACGATAAGCCCTTTTTTAACTAAAAAGCGAATAGCCGTTATCATCCCTTACGGTTTAATTTTTATTAGATTTATTAATCCTTTACAAGTCACAATTTGATTAAAATGTATTCATTTAACTCGCACGTAAAATTATGTTAAAAATTTTGAAATATTTAAAAAATTTGTAAATATTTTCATTTCATAGATATCCTCAGTTTAGTGAAGGAAAAAATAATATATGTTTATCTGAAGGTATACATTTTTTCTCTATTTTTTCTGTATTAGTTTTTTTCCGCTCTGCTGCTCCCAATGAAACACTTGTTAATGCAAAGTTATTCTTAATTATGTTGTATTATGTATTTTACTCTGCATCTTTTCTTTCGCTGAAAGAGTACGCCATGAAGGACATTTTGTCCTTGATCCTTATTTTAAAGTTTTCCTACTTAATGAGGTACAGTACATCTAATTAAATTAATTTTAACAAAATTTAAGTTTTGCCATTCTCTCTTTTTTGCTTTTGCTTTTCTTGATATTTCATTAGGAAAGTGAAATTTTGCAGAAGTTCTACGGAAAGTTTTTCTTATTTTATTACTTTTTTTTAAGATAGCGTAAAATATATTTACTTTTAAGCCAGAGTGTAGAGAAAAACAATGTTTGGCAGTAAAGAAAACTAGTTGAGAAGTTTTAATAGTGCCCAAAGGAACTGTAGAAAAACGTTTAACAGTAAAAAATAAAAATAAAAAACAAACATAAGTTTAAAGAAGTTAGCTGCATTTTCTCGTATACAGAATGCTCACAAAAAATACTTTGGCAGTTTTTGTCCACTTTTAGTCTACATAAGAAAATTTAAATTACGTTTACGCATTTCGATTAGGCCAGTTTAAAGTTCCCCTAAAGTTTTTCTCTGATAAAGATAAAATTATTTTGGCTTTTTATTTCCTTAAGTTTTAACACGCAGCCGTCGTTTGTGTAAATTTTACACAATTTTCGAATTGAAAATGATATTGTGCCTTTGTTTTTGCACAAATTTGAATGAGGTTGCGGTTCATTAACTAGTTTTCGACGAAATTTTAAAATAAAATTCTATGTGTTTACATGCATAGGGTTGCGGAAAAGTAACAAGAAAAATAACGAAAGAATCGTTTGTGTGTCAATTTGGCACATATGGGAAAAAGTGTGCCAAATATCTTTGATAACGCGTCGTTTGTATTTCGTTTGCAGAAGTGAGTGGTTGTTTTCACAGTTCAGTGTCATCGTGACAAAAACAAATATTTTTTCCGAAATATACCATAATATAAAAAACAGAAATTATGGATTCTACCTGTCAAAATGAGTGGTTAGATGTCGATGAAGACTTTGATGGAAGTGATGATGAAGATATTGATTATGAACCAAATGACAGTGATGTAGATGATAGCTATACAAAAAGTGAGAGCGATGTTAACTTCATTGAAAAGGAAACATGGTAGCAGAACCGAATATTGCATTAGGTCTGTATCCGTACTCTATTCAAGTAACTTGAAGTTGCTTAAAAGCGTTATTTTACAAATTTTTGAAGCTCCAGAGAGAAGAATAACATGCAAAATGTCTCTCTCTATTCTATTATAATTACTTTAAGTTAATACGGGAACAGACCCATTGTTGTCGAAAGACATGACCTGCAATATTGCTTGCAAGAACCTATTTGTATACGCCAACTAGTCTCCTTATTTCGGATGTCTTCAGGTAGCAAACTGCGTCGTTTACTTTCGTTATGTATAGTTACAGAAATTTCTTGTTTTGTGGTTGTTTTAGGTTCAACTGTATACTGGTCACATGGTGAATATGTTACTGAGTTGTGGAATGCAAGAACTGGATGACCAATATTCGTAGCGACAATGTCGCAAGAGCAATATAAAGCAATTACTCGATGCCTATGCTTTGATGATCGGGAAAAAGACAAAATGTTCGTGCTCTCGATAAATTAGCACCGATTCGCACTATATTTGATAAATGGGCTAACCGGCTAAAACTGGCATATGCACCAGATGCGAATGTAACTGTTGATGAGCAATTATTGCCTCATCGTAGCCGCTGTCCATTAACCCAATACATCCCTTCGAAGCCATGTAAATATGGCATCAAACATTGGGTGCTTTGAGATGCTGAAACCTACCATGTCTATGATATTGAGGTCTTATGGGTCGAGACCAATATTGGTGAACGGGTTGTTTTGCAGCTCACATAAGGGCTGAATGGAAGGAATTTGACCTGCGACAATTTTTTTTACATCCCATTGCCTTGCAGTGAAACTGAAGCAACGGCAAATGACAAGTTTTGGAAAAATATGCAAAAATCGCAAGGAACTTCCTCTGCTATTACTCGAAATGAAAACGAAACCACTTTACCATGCGGAGTTCGCATTTGACCACAGTCTTGGTGCCATTTTGGTTTCTTATGTCACAAAGAGACGTCGCTTTCTAACTTTGCACAAGAAAAAGAAAGTGATCGAGAATGACGTTAAAAAGAAACCAGAAATAATCAACTTTTACAAAGCAACAAAATGTGGTGGGAACCTATCGCTGCAAGCGTAAATTAAATCGATGGCCCGTTGCAGTCTTTTGCAACATGCTCGGCATCTCGGCGTTGAATGCATATGTGCTCTTTATTAGTGTGAATCCACTTTGGAATTATACGAAAAATAACTTTCGAATATGCCTGTTTTGCTGGAACTTGGCCATTCGCTTGTGGTACCACAGGTTGATCAGCGGGAGCGCACACCGAGAAGCACGTCTGCCTTATTGGTACTAAATGAAATTCGGGGCGTTCCATCACCACCGTCATTAGTGCCGCAAACAAGTGGACCATCGGCATCGTTTGGAGCATCATACGCCAACACTCATTGTGTCGAATGCGACAAATGCAAAAAGAAAGTTTGTCCGGAGCACCGTTTCATTGTATGCGAAACACGTGAAGCTTAATGAATTACTTATATATAGTTTTTCTATATCTTTTTATCTAGTTCTAATCTATGCACCCCCTATGTCTAAATTAACTTTTAAGAAAAATCTTTCCAAGTCCCTATTTCCGTCATAATCCTTCAAGTAACTAGGTTTGAAATCTTAATCTATAATTAAGCATGCCCTCTCCAAATCTTTTTTCCCTACTAAAAGTCCAATAATCCTGCACTCTTCATTTATTGTCCTTTTAGATATTAAGAATTAAATGCTAAGATAATAAATAGCCAGTCCAATTCCCTATTCCCTTCTCAGATCTCTCCTATTCTTATTAAATAAAATTCTTAGCTATATTACTATACATAAAATATGTTAGCATGTAAGGTCCTTTTATTTTTCTTTTCTTCTCTCCTTTTCTTTTTGACGTGTTATTGAATTCATGTCGATCAGGTGGGCGGATTACGCCCACATTGATTTGCATATCTTCGAACACCAAAACAAGGAAATGGGAGAAAGAAGAAAAAAAAGAAAAAAATAAACAAACCTGTTAGAATAAGTAAATTGCCTTGCTTGGCCAATAAATAAATAAATAAATAAAAAAAATAATCTCTTTTCTGCACTGAATTTCAATAAATGTTTTTTTTAAATTTTTTATATGACTAATTGACACACTAGCGACTCTTTCGTAACTTTTTGTTAACGACGGATGCGTGTTAAGAAATAAATATGAGAGTTCAGACATAACGCTGAGACATCTGTAAAGTATCCTTCTGAGTGGCTCATGGTTTGGTTTTCAGTTTTCTAATGCTTATACCAAGGCTAAGTACACGCTCAAAAATCTTGGACTAAATTCTAGTAAATCTTGTTTTGTATAAACGAAGTCACCGAAACTGTATTAAAATTTAATCGATGCCAGAAGTTATTTAAATTTTTAAAAATTTGTATGGGAAGAAAATAAAAAATATCATATGCATGCAAAACAGCATTATCTTTAATCCGATTGCAAAATTTTAAAACTTTTTGGATGATCTGCATCCCGATTTAAGAGTTTTTTCCGGTCTGTAATTTCTGACAGCTTATTTTTTACAACTATTTCACCAGCCAATATATTCACGAAAAACATGATTTTTGAAGGTTTTTTCAAAATAGTATAGCGCACTGGCGGTTGTCGTGACTGCCAAAATATTTTGGGAATCGTCATAAAATAGATCTTAGTTCTTAGTCGGTGGCATTGACACCTTTTATTTTTCAATGGAGGTCGAAGCACTCTTAATGTTTATAATAATGGGAAAAAATGGAATAAAAACTATAATAAAATATACAGTACTTATTCCTCACAGTCGGAATCCATGTCCGATCCAAGGAACGCTAAACTTATATTTTCTTCTTCAGGTTCCACTAACTAAATTGCTTAAGCAAAGAAAGATATCTGGTTTGTGACTACTGGCAACAAGTGTGAGCAAGTAATCAGAGGATCTGAAGACACTAATAACGAATTGAAAGCGTCTTCTAAGCTTTCAACGTTTCTTGTTTTTCTGCTATAATTCTGTCCAAAGATTTTTAAGTCCATGTTGTGCACGGTTGCCACCTCAAATTCCCATGAACAACCTTTTTCCCGCAATAGCAAAATTTAATAATCACGAAAACTCCCATGGTATAAAATTGAAAAAAAATCCCATCGCAATTAAAAAAAAAACATAAAAAATTCCACGAACATTCAAAATAACCACGAAAATCCCACGCAAATAAAGAAAACCACAAAAAATCTCTTTTCTATTAAAAATTACCACAGTAAATAATACAGACATAACAAATTGTTGAAAATTAAACAAAAAATTAAAAGAAAAACTAGTATATTTCGTCGTCTGTGTTTTAATTAGTCTTGTTATAGTAATATTCAATAAAAAATATTTGATTAATCCACCTTATTCCTGTGTATAGTTTACAAAAAGAGTTCCATATTAGTTTTTAGTCTTTAGAAAGCAAAACACAATCACAAAAGTCTTATCTTCTTAACAATTATTATTACTATAAACAAAATTCTATTCGACTGGAAATTCGATAAACAACGAACATTTCGACAGGGTTTGACGTTCGATACTCGTTGTTCGATAACCAGCGAAGATTACATCGAAAGCCACTCGTAATAAGGGTCAATCCCAAATCAATTTTAAGATATACCAATTTCGTATTTTGATAAAAAAAGAAAAAGAAAAATCACTGAAACATATTTTTCCATTGCATAAAATTATGTTAAGAGTGAAAGAATTTACCACCAAACCAAAGTAACTGAAATCTTAACGAATTCGTTGCGAAAATCATATAGATGGGTTGAGACGATTTTAACAATGAACAAAATATGAAAAATATACACTTTTATGTATATATTTATACATATTTTAACTACAAATAAAAATAAATCCTTCAAAACAAAAAATCCCACAAAACAAAAAAAAATCCCAAAAAACAAAAAAAAAGTCCCACGTGAATTAAAAAACAGCCCCCAATTATAAAATCCCATGGGATTTTCCATTTCTCACGGCAATTAAAAATAACCACAAATGGGATTTTTACCACAAAGGTGGCAACCGATATGTTGGGACACTAAGCACCTTCTCACTCACTCATATTTAATACGTTTTTCCAAAAGAAAAGCAACGGTAAACGAAATCTGGTTGGCGGCAGTCAAAAACACTTGTTTGTCGTGTAGTTTTTAATATTTATTTTTATTATGACATTAATTCCATAAATACAATATAAATCCTACATATCATACTAATGCGGCTCACTACTTTTTAACGCATTAATCGCCGACATGTGATTTCGTCGGCCAATTTCGATGGTTTTTTTAGGAATTGCTTATTTTGCTCCCTAGATCACAAATTCTGTTTTTAGATAAAACCAAAATTCTGGTATTCCAGAAAAAAGAACGTCTGACATGACTTTTTAAAATAACTAAATTTAATATATATCTTTAATATATGTTTATATGTAATAAATAGATTTGATCATTCACTGAAATGAACTTCAGAATTAATTTTAAAAAAGAGATCGGCAAAATTGAACTATAAGTTTACGAGCTACAAACTCTCAAAAACCTTAGACTTAGATTTTCTCGAAACACCATTTTTTTTCTTTCACACCTTTTTTGCACCCAATGCAATAAAACAAAAATAAAACAGATTAGTATTTTCAGAGAAAACAGTAAACTTGTGCTTGAACAAAGACTAAACAAAATGTATTACAGCGGTTTTTATATCAGGTGTTTTTAAAATAACACCATTTAATAAAATATCTAAGTATTTAAAGGGATGAAAAATCACTTGAAGTGGAGCTTTTATTTGTTGAACTTTAGTTTGCTCTTTGGTTTTATATTTCAATCATAACTTGCTGAAAACCAGTTTTGTTTAAATTTAGGAAACTGTTTAAAAAAATGTCTAAAAAAGGTGATTTTTTCAGTAATTCCAAAGGTAGAGGTACCCCCTTAGGAAATTCCAAAGTTTATTAGCTGCCTTGAAAGTCAATAGGTTAAACTGTGTCTCCCCCAAATTTCAAGTCAAAAGCTTAATGCATTGATTTTAGAGATTTTCTTAATATAAGCGTTGCTTTAAAGCAACGCCGGCGTTTAATGGGTTAAATCACACATGTATGCTGTAATAAGTAAAATTCTGCCTAAAGCAAAATTTATAAATATCTTTACTTAATAACGCTTGAGTGAAATAGTGCTTAAAACAAAGCGCATTTTGCGATTGTTAAAAATAACTACATACTTTTTTATTCATTATTTATCGTAAAAGAATGACAAATTAAAGTTCGAACAGAATAAAACAGAATAAAATTTATAAAGAAGTATATGTTTTTGTTTTCACTTAAAATCAAAGTGAAATTTTCGAAATTATTTTTTAAAAAATGGCACAAAGTGATTTTGGTTTAGAACTTGGATTATCAATTAACAAGAACCATATTTTATTCAAATACTGCCAAAACCAAAATTTATTTTGCCCTTTTTTTAAAAAAATTGCTTTAAAAACTACATTGCAAAAAAAAAAATAGAGATTATCTTCGTTTTTTCAAAACTATAATTTTTTAAAACACATAATGGCAAAAAACAAAATAATGAAATCTTATTCCGTTTTCTTACAGTAGCAATTTGAATTGCTCATTCGAATTTCTCAGTTGTGAAAAAATTTAAAACAAAAATTAAATGTGTCATATTTGTACACGCATACCTTGCAGCAGAAAAACGCTAGAAAGCTGAAAAACTTCTTTCAAATGAATAATGTAATGAAAAATATAATAGCGTTTTTTTTCCAAAAAAAATAATTTTTTTAAATTTAATTTTGAGCACACTTTGCTATAGTGTGCGTCGCCCTATAAATCATTTGCTAAACTAACTTTTTGTTTCAACTGCCATCATTCGCGTGTGCTTAATAAAAATAGTGTTTTCTTAAAATCTGCAATAGTGAAAACTTCGCTCTTTTAATATTTTCAGGGCTGAATTTGTTCCTATTGTTTATTGCTTATAACCACATAAACAACATTTAAATTAAATTTGGAACTTTTTTGTTCATTGTTGCATTTGAGACACGAAAAAATGGCAGGTGCAAATAAAACTTCGGAAGGAAAAGAGTCGCTTTAAACTGTTCTGAATCAACCTCTAGTAGTGAGTAGTAGAGTTATGCTGTTGCGTCGGTAATTTAGACCTCTGAATTTGATGGTGGCAATTGCCACTGCCAGGGCCGAAAGAGTTAATGGTTTGCCAATCAATACTCCAGCTGCCATCATTAGCGCGTGTTTCAATAAAAATAAAGAATAATCGAAACTTTTTTAAAATGCATGACTTCTGTCAGATGGGAATCTGTATCTCGCGTTGTAAAAGTGCGATCGGATAAGTCAAAGATAAGACTTCGTGCATATTTGAACTAAATCGGGTCATTGTAACTGTGCTAAATAAGGCTTCCAATTTCATGCAAAAATAAATAATTTCTATTCACTACATCTGATATGAAATACTAAAAAGTGTACGACAACTTTCATTTTGATCGTATTTATATAATTACTAGCAGGTCACTGTTGTCTGCGGATTCTCCACGGACGTTTTTTATCAATCTCCTTTACGCCTTAAAGACGGGACAATTTTTTCACATATGTGCTAATTTTTACCTAATTTTTATGTTGACTGATTTTTATGTGATACGGTTAGTTTTGCGGCATCCGACTTAGTGATGCGATATGGTTTATCGTCCTTATTGGGTTAAGACAGTAAATATCAAAGAAATAAAAAATGGTTTTATTGAAGCGAAGCTTTTTTCTTTTGTTTTGTTTTACTACTGCTCTGTTTTTGTACTGCTCGTATGTCTTCCGCACTACCCATATTTAAATTGTACTTCTATAATAGAAACTTCTCAAATTGAAAATGTACTACTATTTGCTCAGTTTATAAAAATTTTATCAATATTTGCTTTTAAATTTTTTAGTATGGTTTTTGTTTCGCTTATATATGTCCAAATTTTCTAGATGAGTCCGACACTTTCTAGCGACATAGAACTTCTTGATGAGGAATGAAGAGGTTTGTTAAATTTCGATAATTTTGTGAAACATTTTAGTTTTATATCCTCTTGTTTTAATAGACGCAAGTAAAAAAACAACAATTTTTTTAAGCTTTTTTTCAGAATTTAGTTTTAGGCTACAAAGGATTTAGTTTTAGGGTTGCTGATTAAGTAAAATTATTTTGGTAAAAATTTTTTTTAATATAACACGTTTTTAAAACGAACTTTATAGTATAAAATAATTTCTCCTAGAGTGTGACTTTTAGTTCTCCAAAAACGTGGAGCGCATGCTATAGAGAATATTAACCTTGCATTTAAAATGTGTTTTATTAAAGAATTCATTTGTTACATTTGATTTTAGGTTCGTCACACATGTATCGCATTAGAAATCTTGCATAGAAACAGTGATTGGGTGGATTCCACCCTAAAGTTAGTGATGCAGGGTTAACATTCTCTATAGCATGTGTCCCACGTTTTTAGGAGAACTAAAAGCCACACTCTAGGAGAAATTATTTTATAGTTTTTAGTTCGTTTTAAAAACGTGTTATATTAAAAATTTTTTTAATTAAATAATTATTTTCTGATTTTTAGTCTTTGCCAAATTTTTTTCTTTTGAACTGCGATGCATTTACTTTCTCTGGTTTTTGTTTATTTTCGGTAGGAACTTCTTCATCTACCTGTATCGATGGATGTGCTTCTAATTCTGTAGGAGTCGCTTGCGTTGTGTGGTTGTTTCTTAGACTTTTGCATTTTTTTTTGTATACCTTTTTTTAAATTTTTGTATTTTTTTACTTTTTTCACGCTTTTTGTAGCACACACAACATTTTTTACACATACACACAGTTGTATGCTGTGTCCCAGCGGTCAGAAATTTCAATGCCTGATGAAATCTGGTGTGAAATAAGGTCTATTTTGCTTTGAAAATTCAGGTCTTTGAAAATTAAATCAGTAATGATATCATTACTGATTTAATAATAAGAATTTCCATTCAAGCTTTCTGAAAACTTCCCTGAAATTGTTCAATCTGTGAAAATGTTGTTTTGTTTCGATCTCAGACCGGAAGATGCCCCAGAGGTTAGAACCGAAGGTGTAATGCTGCCGAATGTTTATGAGTGCTTTCAGTTAGTCAAAGCCTGACTTTTCTTCGTATTCGCACCTGAGCAACGGTTGAGATTAGAAGCGCAGTCGTAATGCCACCAAATAACTTTGGAAAATTCATCAAAATCAAAATTTTACAATGCGAAGTAGTCGACGATTCATTTTTCGTTTTTAAAAAGGGAAACTTAAAATTTATAAATGGAATAAATTTTGAATAAATATTATATATATATATAAGTATAATGGATAACCTTAAGAAGAAAAATGTGCTGTTAAATGTTCATTACAAATAAATTGTCTCAAAACAACTGTATTACCTGCTTTTTCGTTTGAATATTCACTCCAGAGTATTCACTACCTGATAGAAAGCTTGATTTTTCAGTGTTCCCTAGGCCTGAATTTTCGGAGGAATATTCTTGGGGATATTCAGGCCTGCGTTTACGCTATACGATAGCAGGTGTTACGTAAGTACGACATCTTAATGGAAAGAGGAAATCATGTGGTGTGTTGAATACTCAGGCCTTACCATTACCCCTCAGGCTTGAAAGAATGTATTGTTTCAGGCCAATTTTAACCGCTGGGGTTTTTTAAAAAAAAAACTCATTTATCAATCATAATTTATAAAAAATTGTTTGCATTCCGTCAAAAACTTTCAAAATTCTACTTTTCAAAAATTCACGACTGAAGGTGACGGAAGAATTTTTTCAAGAAACCGAAACAGTTCTATAAATATTAAAAATGAAACAAAAATAAAAACCGGAAAAAATCCATTGACATTGTTGAGACTCGAACTCACAACCTCACGATTATAACGCCAGCTCCGCAAGGCAGTACTTTTCTGTGCCTATCGCACTAAAAAGTCATCAAAATAATTTATTCCCTCTAGTTTGTACCAATCATTCCATTGTGCACTGCTCTGTATGGCTCGCACAAGACAGGTAGTGCAGATTTAAATCATTTCATAACAGACTTGTTTATGGAGAATACATCATATTTCTTTTTTTTTTGTATAAATATGTACTTTTTTTACTAAAATATGTATAATGTAGAACTTTTTTTTAAAACTGTTTTATAAAAAAGATATTAATTAAAAAAAAAGTTTTAAAAAATCATTTTTGCAATTAACGTGTATTAAGAGTACTTGGCCAAAAAATCTAGAAATTTAACAAGCCGTTACTAAGCAAAATTAATTTTACTAAAACAGTGGCCTGAAACTAAATTCTTTGTAAATCATTGAAAAAAATTTTAAAAAAATAATTGCAATATATGTTTTTTTCATACACACTTCAATAATATCCATAATAGATATACAAATTACGACTTCCTGTTTAAGGTGGCTCGTTTCACGAATTTTCACTCATGTTAAAGCAATTTTTGGCTTTTTCATATGCATATGTATGTATTTCGTCTTTTTTTATAAGATAACAAATTATAAAAAACTTTCGGTACTACCCTGTGCTACCCAAAAACCAGAAACTGAAAAAATTTCAACACGGCAGTCCTGATCTCACTTTTCGCCTTGCTCGAGGCTCATCAGATTTTATTTTGTTGCGCTGTGCTACCTGAGCACGAAGAGAAAGTGAATAATAGAGAGCAACATGGATTTACTGAAACTTTCGCAACACAAACGCGTGAAAAGACAACGAATAAGCAATGCGTGGCTGTTGAGATTTCTTTAAAAAATTAATACCTTAATTAAATAAACTTAAAATTAAAATTTTGGAAGAAATATACCCCTAAATAAATTTGTAGCACAAATATGATATTTTAAATTTTTTTCATAAAAATCGGCCCAATACTTTTGGAGTAAAATCGTGACTTTAAGTTATCAGTTCAATTTTGTATAATAATATAGATAGGTATAGATAGACAGATAGAAGATAAAGATATAGATATATATATAGACATAGATGAGCAAAGTATGCAAAGAAAACAAAGAAACGTTTTTATTTAGAAGAGATCATCTAAATATATTAACATATAAAAATGTATTTATGTAAAATAAAAATTTTATTGGACGAAACTTGCTAGCGATAGTGGATTTTTGTGTTTTTATACAGAGATCGTTTTCCGTTTTCATGTAATTTTTTGGAGGTGTAATGTTAGGTGGAGTGTAATTGTTAGCTTCGAAAAGCCTTTGAGTTCTTGTAATTTCTTTTTCATTCCAACTGAATTTACATTAAAAACTGTGGAATTATTGTCATATTAGAGAACAATGCTTATGTCAACAATTCAATGTGTTTCTTTGTAATTTTGAAACTTTTAAAGTGGTTTTAATGTATTGGTTAATAAAATTGCAGACTCTATTTTCTCTGCGTTTATTTGTAGCTACCTTGACCTATTTGTTTCCTAATTTGCTTTATTTGCTTTATTCATAATCCCCCATTCATATTAACAATTTTATTCCCCGATATAAAAAAAGCAGTAAAAATAAATTTGTTTTAAGCAAAAACTACGCCAAAAAAGAAACTTTACTTTATTTCAAATTGCTGAAAAATTGCTTTGAAGTTTTGCCATAACAAATAACATAATTCAATAGAAAAACTTTTTCAGAGTTATACATGCACTTCAAGTTTTCGTTATTGCATCGAAAAGTTAGTGATAAGATAAAAAAAAATGGAGGTTTCATTAAAAAATTTCTTGATATTTTTGCATAACAAATTCTGGCAGCACAGGTGAGCCTGAGCTTGAACATTTTAATCGAAAACTTTTATAGCTACAGCACTTCTTGCTTGGCTTCCAATCTGATGAAGTCAGCTGTAAAATGCGTCAAGTTGGATAAAATGCATAAGATTATAAAAAGCAGATACAAAAGTTTGTAGATTGATAAAAATTCGGTTTTTTTTCTTGCAAAAATGAATTTTTTTATCTAAGTATGTTGGGAAGCAGCAGATATTGTCAAAGTTTGGTTTCTTGAAAAAGCTTTATCATCCATAAGTTGATATTTCTGGGCTTTAGTAACAATTCTAAGCAAATAATTTGTACAGTTTTAAAGTGATATATGAAGGAAAATAGCACTATAAACAAACTGTACAAAATAAAAATTATTTTTTGATACACAAAAATACACTCCAGAGAAATAATATTTGCATGGTTAGAATGTGTCCCCTTGACATTATTCCAGATGTCGCATATAATTTATTTGCACTTCATACCTTTAACGACATTCAATTTGTTTTGACATTCAGTTCTCTGTACATCACCGCATAACACTTGACGCTGACGTGCGCTTTCCATCATCTTGAAAACGCCTAATTAGCGTATTATGATAAAAGATTAATATATATCACTAGCAAAAACCACCACTAACCATAAATCGCAGTAAAAGACAAACCATGCCAACCACCCACATGGTTTCCGCTCTTACGTTATAGGTACTTGTAAGTAGGTTGAAGTGCCACTTCTGTCAAGTTTAAGTAATCGATGTCCCGTCCGGTGTCTGCCTGTCATTCCAATTTCAACCACAACCTGATAGAGTTGTTGTCAGTTGTGCGAACTTCGCAATGACCAACCACTCGAAAGGCTTTAATGTGAAAAGGTCAAGCGACAGCACACCTGCTACCAGTCATGCCTACCTACATCGATACTTCGATAGAACGAGAAGATTCTCACAGGCAAGAACTTAGTCAAATCAAATTAAGCTATGAACTTTGATGCTTGAAAGTTGTTGTAAACATGAGTATCATTGAGTATGTAATATATGTCACATTAAGAATTAACTTTTCAGCGACTAGTAAGATATAATAAGAACGAAGGTCACTATTAATTAAATGATGAACGAATATTTAAAGTCAGATTTGTTCTGAATAAGGAGAACCACACTGTTTGAAATCTTGGAATAAATTTTAATACAGGCAAAGTATTACAAAAATTTTAAATACAAAAAGTATTTAATTTAATACTTCTCAATTAATTACAAATGTTCAAATATATTTTGTTTTACATTTTACTACGGTTTAAACATTACAACGATATTTTATACCTTTGGAATCGATTCAATACTATGGTGAATATTGTATATCGTTTTTAAGACTAGCTGTTTTACATTTCAATACAATTTTCTATTAAACTTTAATACAGTTTCAGTTCAAATTTAGTATTAGTTCAAGTATTTCAACGTCATTTTATAACCTTTGAAATTAATTTGATACTATAGTTAATATTATACTTAATTTAAATTCAACTTCAGTATTAATAATACGAACTGAGCATTAAATTGCAATGCACATTTTTATAAAAAATTAATTTTAGTATTTGACCAGTATGTGGCGGTCGCAGCCTAGTGGGTAGAGTGCGTGGCCCCTAAGCTAAAGAACTGCGGTAGCCCGGGTTCAATTCCAGCTCAGACAGAAAGTTTTTTCAATTGAAATAATTTTTCTGTTCGGTCGTCCCTCTCTGCAGACAATGGCAAACCTCAGAGAGTAAAAATTGCCATGTAAAGCTTTTTGAGAACATAAGCCGTTCGGAGTCGGCATAAAACACGTAGGTCCAGTTCTCGGTAATTTGTGATCAAACATTTAATAACACGCACAACACAATTGATCAATAGAAGCTAGGTCAAAGTCCTTCCAAGGACTGAAATGGCCAGTTTATTTTTTTTTATTTGACCAGCATTTGATTTTAATACAATTTTGAGGTAGTCATATATTTAAGCCCAAAAGTATTAAAATGTGTTCCAAGATTTCTAACCGTCCACCATTTAAGAATGCTGGTAAAAAATACAAATTCTAAATGGTTTCTATTCTTTAGGTGCTTTTCTAAGCAATATACCAAATTCTGTTTGTTGTCTTACTTAGAATTTCGAAAAAAAAAACATTTTGAAAATTGTGAATAAATCGATAAAGAAATAAAAAAATTATTTAGGCCAATAAAAATTCCTAAGAATTATTTGGAATTTTTACTATTTTTCTAGGCAGTTCACGAGTGTTCGCGGTTGTTTTAGCAGGTATTCGCAATAATTCTGGTTCTTGTGCTGAAAATTGTGATAAAGGCTGTTATTTGATATTCGGTGATAATAGTTTTCGGTAATCTTGTTATACAGAAATAGTAATATTTGGTAATTTTATAGTCTATAGTAGTAGTGTTCGGTTATTTTAGAATTATGTTGTACGTTATTCGATATTTCTGATATTCGGCTGTTTTCAGATATTCTGTTTTCAGTTGTTTTAGGGCTCGACAGTAGGTTATTCTTTTTTGTTTATTTATCATCTACCGATAACAATGCTTTCTTAGACTAGGGATTTATTATAAACTAGTATCGCCTGTGGTCGAAGGTCGATCATATCAAAATCAATTTGTCTTTTGTTTTTTTTTTAATTTTTTTTTGAAAAACGTTTATCAAAGTTGAAAAACATTACATTGATAAATGCTTTTGGCTAATGTCATGAGTCTATTTACCACTGGGTTCATTGAATGAAAGTACTTCAGGTTATCAGTTCGAGAGAGTAATTAATACACAGCGACAACAACAATGCCACACAGCTCTGTTAAAGTGTTCTGAGTCACTCTCTTCTCTCATTTGTATGCTATAGCAACGATGTTCAACAGAGCTGTGTTGCTATTGGTTTGCACTGTTCCATTGGGAAAAAAGGTTTTTACATTTACTTAGTTTTCCTATCTTAATGACAACTTATTCGAATAAAAATTCTGCAAATGTACTCGAAATTACCTTTCCAACGATGTAAGATTTATGTGAATATACTGACGTTAACACGGGTAAAATGGTACCACAATTTTTTTTTTTTTGCGTAATAATATATAGATAAATGTTCATTTCTTAGTAAATTTAACAATGTTTTCTTAAATACAGGCCTTTTCTCAGTAATATCCAACTCCAAAAAATGGAGTTAAACTCAAAGCAAGAATTAGTAATAGGATCACATTTGCCATAACTAGAACTGAATCGCGGGATATAAAAAAAATCTTTTTCTCTCGTCAATAAGAGCACACTTAACTCTATATGATGCCAAATTAAACTATGCGCCACTGTGTTCGCACATGGCATCCCAATATATTTTTATAGATTTGAAGTCTTTGTTCCGAATTGAAATGGGTCGCCATTTTTAGTGGATTGCAAGGTGGTTACACAAAATATTGTCGTTTTTTCTGCCTTTGGGTCAGCGAGCTCGTACCAAGCAAGCATTTTGTCAAGAAGGACTGGCCAAAAAGAGAGGACATGAAAGTTGGAAGACACAATGTCATATATGTTGCTGTGATTAAAATAAAAAACCTAATTTTGCCAGCTTTGAAAACTTTTAAAACTTTATAAAAACTCTTAAAGATTAAAGGGGAAGCGTTCATTTTCTTAAAAACATTTTTTCTAAAACTGTCATTGGGAAAAAGGTGCGTTCGATGGCCCATAAACAAAAAAAAAAATTGCTCTGTACCGAAGAATTACTAGCGTTCTTATCTTCAAAAGAAAAATCTGCCTGGAATTAATTTCTGTTGGTTTTTTTGGCTTTTTTAAAAACATTCGGTGTCCAGAATACTCACAAAGCATTCGGGACATACTTATAAATTTATACATACTTATAAATTCGGGACTTCAAAAAAATTTATTAAATTTAAAAAATTATGCATTTGTATAAAAGGCTCTTATTTCATTACATTTTAGCACTTCATTAAAAAAATTGTTTTTCTTTAACATCAGGAGCAAACATATCATTAAAAATTCATTTTCTGCAGTCACATTTGGCTTTCCCCCAAATCTTGGCGAAATTAGTGATGAACACGGCGAACGTTTTCATCAGCAAATGAAAAACATGGAGCAACGCTATCAAGGAACTTGGACTGAGAACATGTATGGGGATTATATTTGTTTTCTCATAAGAGAAATAAATCCGTAAAACTATAGAAGGCAAAAGAGAACCAAGAATTTCTTTAAGACCGTTGGACATAAGAACTCATCTTTAAAAAAATTCATTCAAAGTAAAACGAAATCAAAAATAGCTGTGTTTTTTCTAAGCGAGTTGTAAAAAACTGCTGAAATTAATAATATATTCTATCTGACAAAAGAAAGTTTTTGAAAATAAAATGAAGGGAAAAAAAGTTACAGGGTTGCAAACATGTAAAAATTTAACAATTTTAAAATTTTTGAATTTGTAAGGCTGATATCTTTAAAACTACAAGAGACAATTCATTTTTGTTAACAGATATAATAAGGCCTAGTATTTTTTAATCAAACCTATAAAACAGGCTAATGCGTTAAAGAGATATAGTCCAGTTATCAGAAAAATAAATGTTTTTTTAATTTTATCTATAACTCCTAAACTCGACTTGATAGAGAAAAACAGACTGCGAATTTGAGTTCGGTGCGCGAAAATACATATAGAATCACTTTCGTCTACTTTGGTTCGAAACCGTGTATACCTGTGTAAGCGGTCGTTTTTTACAACTCGCTAAGAAAAAAACACAGCTAATGTAAAAACAGCAAAATATCGAATTTTAGTACCCTAACTCAAATAAACTTCCTGCCTTACTTTTGCACAAATTTCTTTCAGCGATACCTTATTTTCTCTATTAAAAATTTATTTTTCAGATCAAAAGAGCAAATTGCCTAATTTTTCAGTTTTCGTTATTTTATGAATATTTCAAGACATTTTTGACTTGCATTTTTACGCGAAAAATCATTTTTTCAAAATATCAAAGGCGCAAAAACTACTTATCGAAATGAAAAAATTTGTTGAACAAACATGTAGGAATTATTAGGCTAAAATTTATAGGTTTAATTATAAGAATTGGATATGTAGTATCCAAGATATGTTCAAACATATGCATTATTTTGGTGGTGATTATATCGCAATAGGAATGTGCTTGACTGGTACGCAAAGATCCTGATTCAATCCTTGTAGGCAAAGTTGGAACCAAACTTTGCAAAACCCCGCTAGTGCTTTTCTTATAAGGTTTTCACATCCGGGAGTTTTTGATGAACATTTCTTTTATTCAAAATTAAAAAATTAAAAAATTAAAATAGACAAGTTTTTGTTTCATTTAATTTTCAAGTTAAGTTGTTTATTTATTATATATGTAAGTAAATACATTTAGGTGCTTCAAACTCAATTAGGAAAAATTTTTATTTGTACCTCTCTAAAAATTAAACTTGGTATATTTTATAACGATTCCCAAAATATTTTGGCTGTGACGATAGCCGTCAGTGAGCTTAAACATTTTGCAAGAAATGGGAAAAAGATGAAGAGAGACCAGAGAGTAAAAAATATTTTAAAAATCTTTGTGTTGTAAATGATGTTGCGAAACGTGGGGTACAATTTGTTCAAGAATTTATCGAGATTACAAAATCAGAAGCGCAGAAACAAAACTTACGTATTGTGGCTCAAAATAATCGAAATATATTCTCGAACTGTCAAAAAATAGGAAGCTGCTGGATCTCAGTTGGAAGCTGCAACAAGACTGCCTGTATTACTTTTTTGCGCGCCCGACGTAGGTTAAAATAGTAGTTCCTTATTTTATCGTTAATTTTTTTAAGTGCATAATATGAATTTAACTATATGTAATACAACTTAATAATAAAAATGTAGTTATTTATTGTTGATTTTAATACATAAGTTGGACTAATTTAGGTATTAAAATCAGTGGGAAATAAGTGGAAAATGGCTCCGGGAGAAATTTTGATGCATCGGGGCGGTAACCACAACCACTATAAACACCTTTGTAGATGTCATATTTCTTGTGTATGTGTTCCAAAACATGCAAAATATTTATAAAAAGCAGAGAAAAAAGTTTTTTTTTAATTTATGTAAATATGGTGTAGTATTGTCATTTTTCCGAAACTTTCGGACCCAATTGGCACGGGTAAACGTTGTCGGAAAAATTTTTTTTTGGTTTCTTTCTTAGAACATAAAAACACATAAAAAATCTTTCAGCCCATTGATATTCCTAAAAATTGAAACATAAGGGACAGTATAGTGTGCATGCTAATACTACGTTTACATTGGGCCAAATGACTTATTTGAAATGAGTCATTCAAAAGTGTTTACTGTTGTAGTATCGTGTAAACGCCCTAATCATAGCGTCCCTGGTTCGATAACTCAACTTTCGACTTTAAGGCCAATTATCAGGGATGCTATGATTAGGGTGTTTACACGATACTAAAACAGTAAACACCTTTGAATGACTCATCAAAAATGAGTCACTTGGTCCAATGTAAACGTAGTCGAAAATTCACTGTTTCTGCTATGCTTTCGTTCGTCAGCAAGAACTGTGTACTATATTGTGCAGTGTGTACTCTTGCTAGCTACATTATTATGCGTTGCCTTTGAAAAGACAATATTGCCATTTTAACGGCTAAAACCGAACTAAACGAAATAAACCCGAAGCAATAAAAGTTTATTTTGTTTAGTTCATTGGAAATTTGAGCAAATGCTGTCTGCGCTGCACTACCTTTATCAACGAGGGTGCGTTGTTCATCAATTCAGTACCTATGTACTAAAAAAAATAAAAAGTAAATAAATTTTTAAAAAATAAGCTTTTATTTAAAAAAGACGTGAACTAAAAAGAAAAAAGTAATTTAAGTGACGATATTTGTCATATTTGTGTATAGTTGGTATATTCTAGGTGCAGAAGAACCCATCTTTTGGTTACTCATCATCATGATATAAGCGTTCGTAAATTGGTGAGTTCTAAGGACTAATATAAATTTAGAATTTTTCAAATACATTTATATTAAAAAGCTTGAGGCACCGATATCTGCGATCCGTTATACAGGTTTACTACAAAATATCACTGCCTTAAGCTTTTAAATATAAATGTGTTTGAAAAATTCTAAATTTATATAAGTCCTTAGAACCAATTTACGAACGCTTATATTATGATGATGAGTAACTAAGAGAGGGGTTCTTCTGCACCTAGAATATACCTACTATATACATATATGACAAATGTCACTTAAATTTATTTTTTTCTTTTTAGTTCACGTCTTTTTTAAATAAAAGCTTATTTTTAAAAAATTTTTTTGCTTTTTATTTTATTTTTACTTTTTAGTTTTATAGGTTTATTATTATCATCTTTTATTTTCAAAACTTATTTCTAACCCCCATTTTTAACTTCAAGATAATTTACTACCAAAATGTCAGCTGAATCGAGCCAGTAGTCTTGGAGATGTAGCATTTTTATTGATTTGTGGGCGGTAAAAGGGAGTGTGGCAAAAAATTGTATCATAATATTGCATTGTCACCGGACTTACATAAATTTCAGCTTGATTGGATACCAACAAGTTGTCGAAAAATGGCTTGCAAGTTTTGACGGACATACATACATACACACATCCATACATACATACATGAACCTCAACAACTGTGGCGCAGCACAGGACCTCCTCGGGCAAACCGTCAGAGATCAGGCCATCGACCTGGCTATATTGAGTGAACCTTACGCCGAAAAAACCGTAGGAGCATGGGCCTCGGACATTACCGGGAAAGCCGCCCTATGGTCTTGTGGAAGGGCTCCCTTCTATCTAAGGCTTCATACACGTGCAAACGGTTTCGTCCGCGCGGAAGTAGATGACATACATGTTGTGAGTTGCTACCTAGCGCCAAGTCTGTCGATCCAGGAATACACGGAGATTCTTGACACGATAGTCAGCGAAACGAGAGGCCTGAAACCACTCCTTATCGCTGGTGACTTTAACGCGTGGGCAGTTGACTGGGGAAGTCAAAAAACAAACCAACGTGGCTTTATTCTCCTTGAAGCGTTTGCTCTACTAGACGTAGTGCTGCTCAATAATGGATCCCAAGCAACATTCAGCCGTGCGGGCGGAAGCTCCATCATCGACCTGACTTTTGCCAGTAGCGAGTTAACTAGGCAAGCAGAGTGGCATGTTAGCAATCTGTACACGCACAGCGACCACCAAGCTATCATTTATAAGCTCAATGGTCGACCGCGTAGCCGACACAGCATAAATACGGGAAATAAATGTTCGTACAGAGTCGAAACACTAGACGAGGATATTTTGAAAGTAGTAATGGCCGATATGCATCTGTCTGGCACGCCAAATGATATGGCAAGGCAGACCCTGGACCAAACAAGAAGAGCTTGCGATGCAGCGATGATCTCGAGGCGGTCTAGCAAGCGCAAGCAAGACCCTGTCTACTGGTGGACGGCGGAAATTGCTGAAGCACGCAGGAAATGCCTCGAAGCAAGGAGGATGTACTACCTCAGATTACAGGTCGATTTGCCTACTCGACACAATAGGCAAAGTTTTTGAGCTTGTGGTGTGCAACCGCCTGGAAAACGTGATCCAAGCCGGAGGAGGACTTTCCGCTCGACAATTTGGGTTTCGAAAGGCCCAATCAACGACGGACGCTATTAAGCTAGTTACAAGCACCGCTAAGGAAGCACTTGAGGGAGTGAGGGGAGCAAAGCAGTACTGTTTGGTGGCAACACTCGACGTAAAGAACGCTTTCAACTCAGCTAACTGGAGTCTGATTATGACAGCCCTGAGGAACTTTGGAGTACCACGATACCTCACGAAGATCTTGTCACACTATTTCAGTGAAAGAGTCCTGCTCTACGACACAGAAGAAGACACGAAGACGTACAATGTCTCCGGTGGAGTCCAACAGGGGTGGGTTCTTGGCCCCCTGCTGTGGAACGTCATGTACGATGGGGTTCTCAGGCTTTAAGTGCCAGCAGACGTCAAGATTGTTGGCTTTGCCGACGACCTTGCAGTTGTGGCGACAGCAAAACACCGTGAAGAAGTTGAGGCCCTCAGTAGTGTAACTATCGCTATGATTTGTGATTGGCTGCGAGGAGCTGGACTTAGTCTAGCTAAACATAAGACTGAGATGGTACTTATTAGTAGTCGGAAAAAACTAGAAACCGCCAGCATCAGTATTCGTGGAACATTAATTGAATCGAAGCCGTTCATTAAATATCTCGGTGTAATGATCAATTCCAGACTGTCATTTAAGCAACATATGCAGTACGCACACAGGAAAGCATCCGAAGTATGTCTGGCGCTATCTAGAATAATGCCGAACACAAGAGGCCCCAAACAAGCACGACGAACACTGCTCCTCAACGTAGTGCGATCTACTATGATGTATGGTGCGACTGTATGGTCCACAGCGATGAAAACGAAGTCCTACCGACACGGAGTAGAGTCAGTTTACCGACTTGGTGCACTCAGGGTCTGCTGCAGCTTCAGAACGGTATCTGGAGATGCAGCACTGGTTCTAGCTAGCACGATCCCTATTGACCTTCTCGTGGAAGAAGCGCTTCTCACAGCTGGTAGTGAAAGCACAACAGCTAATAAAAAACTCGCTAGAGAGAGAAGCTTGCAAAAATGGCAAGACCGCTGGGATAGTTCAGAGAAGGGTCGGTGGACGTACCAGCTCATCCCTAGCCTAACCGAGTGGTATGGCAGAAGCCACGGCTCAGTTAACTTCTACCTTACACAGATACTGAGCGGACATGGTTGCTTCAGGGCATACCTTCACAAATATAAACACGCGATCGATCCTTACTGCACTAATTGCACAAGAAATACGCTGCAAGACGAGGCGCACGTTCTTTTTGTGTGCCCCATGTTCCATAACGTCAGACTTCCATAACGTTACATAACGTCCATAACGTTCCATAACGTCGGCCTGTCTCGGCGAAACGTTAACACAGCAAAATATGGTTTCTCTTATGCTCAAGATCGAAGAGAACTGGTCGATGGTTAGCACCCTGGCTAGAAAAATAACCGAAGAGCTGCGAAGAGTTGAGCGCACAAAATAGATGAGGTAAAGGTTGTTGACCCGACGACCATTCCACAGTAGATCCCGGCAGTAGCCAAACAGTTTCCAGCCTAGTGCTGTTCCCAAGCCCCGCGAAATTATGCTTTACGGCGGTCCCGCGGGGTTCTATAGGGTCGAAGATTCAATGCGGAGGTTATGATACCGCGAGGTATCATGTAGGTTTAGTGCGTAAAAATCGTACACTCCCACCTGCACGGTGGGGCCTTTTGAAGGTTCCCCCTTCGCGAATAAAATAATAAAAAAAAATAAAAGCGTTTAATAAGATTAAAGCTATGTGTTTATGCATGCTGTCCTCGCTAGCTTGCAAATTTGGCTGCATGCACATAAAGCGCGCGGTGAACAAATATTTGTATAAAATATATAAGAAATTGCTCCTTTTTTTTATTTTGTAAAAATGTATTGCGCATTTATTGGTGATGTCAAAAATATCATTTACCTGGGGCACGAGCATGAAAAAGCCGTTTGCAAACTTCATTCATTTATGTATTTATTTATTATTGTAAAAAAGAACTTTTAATGTAGAATTATAGTATAACAAATTATTAGTTCAACGAGTACAAAACAAACAAAATCGGGTCCCCACAACCTGAGATATTTTGATTTAAGTGACACAGACACTCAAAATTTTTTAAATTATGTCCTGTTGACATAATGGTATTCCGTTAAAAAAATTTTCGAAAAAAATCCCCATGCACGTGTGAACTTATTTTACTAAAAAAAATTATAATAAATTTCGGCCGAATCCGAGACATCAAGTTCTGGAAAGTGTGCGATTTGTTCAAAAATTACCCTTATTTTTGATATTTTTCTTTTTAAATATTATTTCCTTATTTTATTTATTTTAATTTTTTGTAGTGAAAACTTCTTTAGGCGCGTTGAACGATTTTGGTAGAGGGTAAATCTTTGTAAATCGTATTTTTCCGAGGAACTCTCGTCATCAATACAGACAGCAAAGATAACAAGATAGGAAAATTAGAAAACACCCAGTGGGCAAAAGCAGGTCTTTGAAGCGCTTCTAGCAGGCCATCATATGGATTTCTTAGCCCTTCCGTGCTCGTTTCCAAGCCCATAAGCTTTTTTATATGAAACGAGAAAATTTTCTAGGCCTTCCGCTCTCGCGACTCTAAAGAAGCCTGCTAGAAGCCCTTCTTTAGAATGTACATTAGAAAGAAAAGCAATATAAATATCAACTTGAAATAAAAAACTTTTGACAAATTTCAGATTTGAACCAGCGTCCTCTCAGCTGGCGGTCTGGTATCTTACCCACTCGTCCACCTCAGTTGATAAGAAAATTCAGCTTATTTTGCATCATTACAAATGAAAGTAAGTTTTCGGGAGCGCGGGTTCGCAACCCAGCTCGGCCCAAAAAAAAATTTTTTTTCTATTTTTTTTAAAAATCTAAATTTTTTACAAATTTTTCTGTCCATTTAAAAATTTTTTTGGCATTTTTTTTGTAAATTTCTTCATAAAAAAATAATAGAAAAGACTTAGAAGTTTTCCATATAAAAGTTTTCATATAATGTGATATGCAATGTGTTAGATTTCGGAGACCTGGGTTCGCGTCCCAAGTCGGAAAAAAAAATGAATTTTTTTTTTGTTTTTTCTTTAAGATTTGATTTGTTTTTAATTGATCTGATCATTTATAATTTTTAAAATTTTTTTTATATAAAATAACAGGAAAAGACTCCAAACCTTCAAAAGGTAGGCCTTACAAAAGCACTCATCAATGCAGCGATCATGGAAGGTATATTGACGCCAACAAGAGCACTGCTAGCATGCATTCTTTTGCGTATCGCTAGCTAAAATGCCCACTGGGCAACCTCAAAAAATGTTTGCATGTATTTGTGCATAAAAATATCAACAATTATCGTCACTCTTGTTCTTAATCGGCCGCAAGCTCACAAAGAAATCACTTGGCAACTCCTGAAATTAATGCATATAATCTGTTTGTTAGTATATAAATACTTAAGTTTGGTTGCAATAAGATGTTTGCAACCAATACTTATTATTAATTCGCTTTATATTGGTCTATGCTTTTAAAGTTTGGCAATTTCTTCAGTTGTTGTATTTGTCAACATTTTTGAAAAATTTGCTTTTACTTAAACAGCTGCTGAGATAACATGGTGAGATTTAAAAATGGAACGATTTTCTTCTTTTTCTGCTTTTTTCTGCTGGAACTTCGTTTGTAAACAAGAAAAAATAGTGTATTTATTGAGTGTTTTAACATTTTAATCTTTAAGTTGTGATAAAGGAATATGTTGAACATTCAAATAATTACATGTATGCTCTTATTTTATTATATATCATCTAACAAAGTTTGACAATTTTCACACATGTTTTTTTTTTCACCACTGCGGCATTTTATTTTCAGAGTTGTCAACTACCATTGTTTTATTAATAAATTCGTTCATAACACGGGTGTTACACGAGACAGTACTGTTAAGACAGTGAAAAATACGTTTTAATTGTCAAACTTTGTGTCTGTGAAAAAGAGCACAGACAGTTGGTAAGACAGTTGGCAAGACAGTAGACAAAATAGTAAAAAATTTATATTTTATGAAGAAAATTTTTGTTAAAACTACAAGTACGCCAAAGTATTGCAAATTTTCCATTAATTCTATTGAATTTTCACGTATTCTGTCACTTGATATGCTAAATATCATTCTACTCTCCTAGCTACTGTCCCGGCAACTGTTTACAAAAAACTTAAGCAGTAGAGCAGACAGTAGCAAAAGTTAGTGTGTGTGGGTAAAAATTTGTGAATTTGTTGCGACTGTCTTAACAGTACTGTCTCGTGTAACCTCCGTGTAAAGGGTAAGTGTCAAAAGGAAACTTTTCAGTCGTGGTAGGATAGAAAATATCAGGTTGAATAAAATTTGTGTGTGTTGAAATAAATGTGTCTTGTTTTCTGTGTCAAATGGACGATAAAATTTTGACAATTGCAAATTTTGACGTGTCTTAGCGCAAATATTTTATTTAATTTGCATTTTATTCAATTTGCTTGTAATATTGTAAACTTAAAAAACTTAAAAAATAGCAAAATAAAAAAAAAATAACGAAAGTGCTTGAGTATGTGTGTGCGTGTGTGTGGGCCAACGATCTCCCGGTGCATCAGCAAGTGCAGCAAAGTTAAATTGGCTTTCTTTGCTGGCGAACGTCCTCCAAGTGCCACCACCAGCAAGTGCAGTGCAAAATTTGTTGCTAGCCAACATCCTCCAAGTGCCATCACCAGCAGCACCAGCAAGTGCAGTACAATTCAATTGACTGGTCAACTCTCCAATATTTCAGAAGCACCATTTCAGCATGTCTCAAGCGCAGAGGCAAATTTCTGCCATTATACTCCGGCGTGAATTAAATAAATTGAAAGCGGAGAATTTGCGCTTCATTGGCTTGTGCTTTTGCTGTGGCACTTGTTGGCACATGTTGGCTAGCAAGAAATTTGAGCTGCACTTGCTTGTGCTGTTGCTCGTGGCACTTGGAGGATGTTAGCTAGCAACAAATTTTGCACTGCACTTGCTTGTGCTGCTGGTGGTGGTACTTGGAGGACGTTCACCAGCAAAGAAAGCCAATTTAGCTTTGCTGCACTTGGTGATACACCGGGATATCGTTGGCCCACGCACACACAAACTCGAGCACTTTCGTTATTTTTTTGAAGTGAAAACTTCTTAAGGCTCGTTGAACGATTTTGGTAACTCTCGTCATCAACTACGACTGCGAGTATGTTTTTAAATGACGCTCTTGGATCTTGACTACAAGGCGCTCTGCAAATGTAGCAAGCAACCATCAATAGTTCCTCTGCTGACGCATTGTTTTTTTTCCCCCTACTTTTGCTCCGCTGCGAAACATTGAATGATATAGCCTTTTTCAATGTATATGTAGAGCTGCTGCAGGTTAAAATAAAATAAATTTAAAATTTTTGATATTTTGTTTTTGTTTGACTGGCCGTGAAGTCCCTTTTGATGCCACCACTCATAGTACAACTAGGCAAGGTAGTGTTAGGGCTGAATGTGTTCTCTTTATTAGTAACTGTTAAGCTCAGCCATTTTGGTATTTTGGCCAATTTTTGCTTTCATATAGGCCGCATATGCGCTACCAAATTTGCGCTACTTCAGTTAGCGCTACCAAATTTGTACCATTCAGCGAATTTTTACACAACAGTTGCCAACTGTTGTCTGCGCTGAATGCGGCTATTGCATTCTCTTTGGTTGCATATTTTGTATGAAATGTTAACTTCGTTTTGACAGTTTCGGTCACCGGCTTTCCGCTTTAGCAGTATCTTGTCTAATTTTGCCATTCCACCACTTGAGATTTTGCTAGCAGGCAAACAGAAAGCATAGCAAGCAAAATGCGGTTTATTTTCTGACGCTGATTCGTCCATCCCCTCTAACGTTGCGCAACCGCTGTGAACCTTTCCATTTTCACTGCGTTGTTGATGTAGATTTGAAATGTAATTGTTGTTGTACAGTTAGCTGGAATTTTTTTTAGACTTTTCTAGCTACATTCGGCATATGACAACTGATTTATTTTAGATAAGAGTTTAAATCAATTTTTGAAATTTTGTATAAATAGCTGAAATTATTTCTTTTAACTAAATATACTACCATATCAAAAATATATACATATAATTCATATCATATTTTTAAATTATTTCATTATTGAATTCATTTAAAAATTAAAATCTTTTTATATCTTTTTAAATAATAACACAATATACATGCACGCTATATAAATTTTGTGTTGTGTATTTAAATAAGAATATATGAGAAATAGATATAGTATATAAATTATATATAATTTCATGTAATAAATGTACGTAGACAGTTTAACCGCCTAGTGTTGTAAATTGAAAACGCAAACCAACGACAAGCAAGACACGAAAAGCAATAGAATTTTGTATAAAAAAAGGTGTTGCTTTTCGTGTCTTACTTGTCGTTTGTTTGCGTTTTCGATTTACAACATAAGGCGATAAGAAATAGAACGCTTATGATAAGCAGACTGTAGTAATTAAATTACAACTGTAAATATAAATTTATTTTGCAGGTTTTTTGTGTAAGTGTTTTTATGTACATATATATAAAGCGTTATAAAAATACTTCGGTTGTCATATGCCGACTGTAGCTACCAAATAACATCTACAAAAAAATTAAAGCTAACTGCACAACAACAATTGCCAAGCAAATCTACAACAAAAATGCAGAGAGAATGACATGATCACAGCGATTGCGCAGCGTTAGAAAGGATGAACCGAATTGGCGGCGAAAAATAAATAGCACTTTGCTTACTATTTTTTCTGTTTGCCTGCTAGCAAGATCTAAAATGGAGGCATTAAAAGAGACTTCACGACAGTCAAACAAAATACAAATATGAAAAATTGAAATTTCATTTTATTTCAGCAGCTAGCTCTGAAGCCTCTTTTAATGCCTCCCTCCACTTGAGATCTTGCTAGCAGGCAAACAGAAAATATAGCATGCAAAGTGCTGTATATTTTACGCCGCCAATTCGGTTCATCCCCTTTAAAGCTGCGCAACCGCTGGGATCTTGTCATTCTCTTTGCGTTGTTGTTGTAAATTTACTAAGTAGTTGTTGTTGTTCAGTAAGCTTTAATTTTTTGTAGATGTTTATTTGAAGCTACAGTCAGCATATGACATCGAACTAATTTAGGAAACAGTTTATGCATATGAATAAAAGAGTATATATAATATTGGTAAATCTATTTGTTTTTAGTAAAAGTGTTACCGTATCGGAAATACATAGATACATATATGTACATACATATATATACATATATACATATATACATATATACATATATATAGTTCATATATATGAACAATTTAACTCATTGAGGAAATTTAAAGAGTATTTATGTATATTTATATAATAACAATTACGTAATCAACCTGCAAAATAATTAATATTTTCAGTAGTAATTGAATAACTAAAGTCTGCTTATCCCAAGCATTCTATTTTTTAAAATGTTTAGCTTTAATTTCTTATATGAATTATATATAAATTATATGCTATAAATATTTCTTAATTTTATAATATTCTATTTTTAATACACAACGCAATAGAGAAATGGTATATTGAAATATATATTGTGTTAGTGTCATGATATAAATAGATATAAATAAACTTTAATTTTTCATATTAATTCAATAATGAAATAATTTAAATAAATTACTTTATAAATTACAGTAATATATAAAAAATTTAATAAATTGCTATAAGCTCTTAACAAAAATAATTCTAATTTCATATGCCGACTGTAGCTACACTATTAGAATTCACAACGTCTACAAAAAATTTCCAGCTAAGTGTGCCAACAACAATTATCAAGGAAATCTACAAACAAGGACGCACAGAAAAGAACAAGATCATGGCGGAACTTTTAGAACTTTTTGATTTTCAGTTGAAACCCTATATTAGCAGGAAAATTCTTTTATAGCAGTAAGGCGGTCGTGGCAGGACAACGTCTTCCAGGGAATACTAATATTTTATGTATAGGTTTTCCCTTTGGTCGGCAGTCCCCTCACTGCTATACATTTTTTTTATTGAATATTTTGCGTTAGTTATATATGGGGAAAACATCGATATTTTGTAACTTACTTATATCTGCCTTACGGATAACATATACAAATAATAATTATATACCGCAAATCTACTCCAGAATACCTTTCTATAGACAAAATTTTTATGTAAATATGTTGCCGGTGAAGTAATAAAAAGTGTACGACAACTTTGCATGCTCACGCATTATGCATTATGATGATGACTTTTATCATTGTGTTGTATTGAAAGCAACAACTGTACGACCATCCTTTCGTTGCCTTTTCGATGACACTAACTATTGTATACACACGACAAACATCAACAACAATTGAACGAAATGTGTATCATCTATCTATTCTCTTGCTTCGTCTATTTAGTGCGTACTGTTATCTAGCATACGTTTTTATGTGAAGAGAGGTGTTCACATTTCAAACCGCTCATCAAATGTGTTAACAGGGCAAATGACAAATAACTTTAATGAGTTTAAATGAGTGCGTTCATGCCTTACATAAACTTTTACATAAACTACATAAATCTTAAAACCTTAAAATGCACAAGTTTTCCTTAACGATTCACATAAAACTTTTCCTCGGGTCAGTATTTGGAGTAAGCCAACCAACTCCAGCGGCAAAACCATGAATGCTGAAATTTAAATTTTGTTACAGGTAAATCAGTTGTTGACCAAAGTATACTTTAAAATATTTCTAGGCGGTTCGAATTAGAAAACTTTTTCAGTTTATATGTGTGTGTCATTACTGTTGGCTTCTCAGTTATCATCACTACCATCATCTAAAACTGCCAATGTCAAGGGTAGTGAAAACAATAGTGATGGTAATTTTGAATGTATCATGTTTGATACAATAAATCATGATGCATTGGTTTTCACTATAGTTGGTTACAAGATTAAACTCATGACAAAGGCTTTTACACGTAAACGCAACTTCAATATATGATTTGTGAAGATTTTTTAGAACATATTTAAGTGATTCAATGAAATAATTATTTAAATGCATTAAGTTTTATTAAAATTTCGACCCTCTGGGAGGGGTTTAATCCCCGAAAAATCCCCTTGGCAACGGCCTTGGTTTTACTTTGTTATCTTCTTGTAACTGAGACTGGTGTTGCACACAGTTTTAAGACGGTAGCATAATCACATAGCGCTACAGCCAAGGCTTCTGATCAAACTAATTTGCCGATTTCTGGACTAAAATGCTTTTGCTTTTGTTTCTATTGCAAAAATGGTCTGATGTTGCGCCACTACCTATAGATACCACACCAAACATTAGCTTGCTGAGATTGCATGCGGAGGAGAGCTTTTGTTATCAAATTGCATTCTTATTTCACGGACTACATTCACCAGCTTCCATTCAGTAGATTACAATTTGCTTTGCTTTGAACAAAACGCCTATTCTTCAATTTGTAATGTTACGGCTTAAAATTCATTCCGTTTTTTTAATTAAAACTGCATCTAGGTATGATTGTTCAACCATTAAGTATTGCTTAAAATTCTTCACTAGCTTTTTCCCATGTGCTGCAGGCTCAACAAAAAAAGGCAATTAACGGCTTGTAACACATTTCTACTCGACAACGAAATTGCACCGTACTTTAATTAAATCATAACGTGGCAACAAGGTGAGCGCAAACGGCAACAATCTGTTGTTACCATTAGCCTTGATTTATTTCGTACAGTTGACTTCGTCCTGGTCATGGTCTTGGTTGCTAAGCCGTTACGGACACAGCAGTGGTCGCAATTCGCTCGCATTAATTGGAATGCTATATACGACCAGGAAGCCGCTTGCTACCATTCCCGACGACTGTCTCTGATTTAAGCGTATTCTAAGCGCTTTGAATACATAACCAAATGCAAAAGTCTTAATTGCCTTCTTTGAGGCGCGCTGGGGCAAATTGCTTTTGTTTGAGCCAATAAATTCATTGCGCTTGCATTTAGCTTATCGGTTTTTGCAAAAATTTAACAGTTTGCGGATAAAATTTCTGAGTGGTTTTTTTGCTTTCACTGCTTGTTTTTATTGATCGTATTAAGTGTGAGGTTTACGATTTATTTTGTTAAAACTAAAGTATTTTTGTATGATTAATTAAAATAAACAATCACTCCCAATTCAACACTAAAGCGTTATCCTGGCAAACGATAACGAAAGCATTGGTTTATTTTTTGTTTTTACTGGTTTGAAAGTATAACGGAAGCTTCAGTTTTAATTAAGTTTAAAAATAAAGCCCATAACGTTTCTCTTGTTTGTTTTCATCTTTTAATTTTGCTTGTTTTGTCAAAAAAAAAATGAACAGTGTGCCTGATTGCATCAAACTGTTTTCTTAATTTATTTGAGATTAAGCAAAATTCCATAATCATGTTCGAATATTTTAGCAAAAAGTAAACAAATACTGCGAAATTAATTTTATAAAACTACACAAATTATTGCTTTTTTGCAAAATAACTAAAGCAAATCAAAATTTCTTGATCCAGTTTATAATAACTAAAGAAATAATTTTTAAGGGAGGTTTTAGGCAAAAGCTATTGAAATTAAGGCATATTTTAGAAGATGTTTTCTAAAAAAGTAGGTTAATGTAGACAGACGTGGGCCACAGGTTGGAGTGGGCCACCCAAGTAATTTTAAGATTAGTGACATCTATGTGAAACCGCGCACATTAATTATCGTATTTTGACCCAAGGTCACTTTTTATAAGCATTTGTGGGTTATTAACCTGCTTTCGCACTGTCCAGAGAAACGTGCTGCAGATTTTGGCGAGAAAGCTTTTACCCTCGTACCCTTTCATACGATTTGTGATCGAATTTTTACGAGAAATACTCAGGTAAATATGCAATATGTTAGTTGAACATGTTATCTTTGTTATGCAAAGTGATTTTTGCCCATCATTCACGTTGTGTTTTTGTGGAATGCATATGCAAAAAAAGGAGCTTGTAGGCAGAAGTGGGCCACTATTTGTGGACAGACATGGGCCACTTGAGTAAGGCCGTTCTTTGCACGATGAAGTGTTTTTATTAATTATACAAATGTCTTATTCACTTATTTTTATCATTTTAGCCATTATGCCATAAAAAAAAAAGGAAACCACCAAAAAAGTGGTAAATTATGAAAAATTGATTGCTGCTATAAAGCAAGTAAGGATAAATCAAACATCGGATCGTGTTGCTTCTGCTGCTGCCGATTTCCTTGTTTTCAACCGATTTCCGATTGATTTTTGTATGATTTGCACTAAATTGATGCCGACAAAGCTCACAAAAAAAAATTCCATCGAGTGCGACATCTGCGACCGACCCTTCCATTTACAGTGCGTCGATATGACCAACCGCACCGACTTCACGTGCGTCAATTGCGAGTAAGATCTGTGCTTTATCACTAAGAAATGTTTTTTTCACATGAACTTTGTAATTTCTACTTCATCACTCCTTTTTCCAGACATTGAATAAACATTATTAAAGTCCATGTTTTTTTTTAATTTTTGACCGTCATTTCGCATCAAGTATTTTGAATTTTGCGAATTTTACAACAGATTTGTGATCAGCGCCTCTAAAAACCCCTAGAAGAAGAATTTGAAACAGATGGCAGCATTTTTCAGATAAAAATTTTGGTGGCCCACTTCTCCGTACAATTTCGGAAAACTAGGAAAATACACTTTTCTTTTACATGAAAAAGAAAAAGTCTTTACAACTAAATTTAAGAAATCTGCTGTGATGGAAAGTTGTGTCTTGAGGTACTCTTGCGATTAAAGAAAATTTTTTTGGAAAATTTGAATTTTTCACCATTTTACAACCGAAAATAAAAACATGGCCCACTTCTGTCTACAGGGTTGTCAATATTCGAAGCGCCCATTTTATTTTTAAATAAATCAAAGAAACCACAATTTTTTGTCTGTTCGTCATGAATATCATTTAATTGGGTTCAAGTAGATTTGCTTACATTATTTCTTGAATATGATATCTCGTAAATGGTCGCCATTGGCCTCTACGACATATTGTGCCCGTTTTGCAGCATTTTCCATGGTTTTCTTCAACATTTCGATGGGAATGGCGGTTATTTCTTGACGGATGTTGGTTTTCAGCTCTTCTAGGGTCCTTGGCTTGTTGACGTAAACCTTAGATTTCAAATAACCCCACATAAAGAAGTCTGGAGGCGTTAAATCTGGTGATCTTGGCGGCCAATCGAAATCACCATTTTTTGTCATCAAACGGCCAGGGAACAATTGCTTCAAAAAATCGATTGTAGTGCGGCTTGTGTGTGGTGGCGCGCCGTCTTGTTGAAACCAGTAGTGCCTGATACGCTTTCGACGAACGATTGGCATGAAAAAATTGTTTATCATATCGCGATAACGCTCCTGATTGACAGTAACTCTGTGGCCATTATCATCTTCGAAAAAGAACGGCCCAATGAACATTTTAGCACAAACGCCGCACCAAACAGTGACTTTTGCATCGTGAAGAGGTACCTCTTGAATCTCTTGTGGATTTTCAGTGGCATAAATACGGCAATTTTGTTTGTTTACCGTTCCGTTCAACTGAAAATGAGCTTCATCGCTCATGATAATTTTATGCCAAAATTGCTCGTCTTCTTCAGCCATTTCGATGACTCTTTGGGCCCATTCCAATCGATGTGGCTTATCGGTAGGCAACAATTTGTTTACCAATTGAATTTTGTACGGAAACAAATTCAAATCAACACGTAAAATTTGTTGTAAAGTGGATCGGGGAATGCCGAGCTGCTGAGAACGGCGATTTTGGGATGTTGTTGGTGACTGCTCAATACTGGCTCGTACGGCTGCAATATTCTCATCCGATCGCCTTGGTCGCTTTTTATTTGGCCTCTTTGGGTTACCAAGAGTATTACCAGTTGTAAATCTTTCATACAAACGATAAATTGTTTTCTTGGAAGGCACACTTTTCACTTTATTTATTTTTTTGAAAGCACGTTGAGTTTTCACTATTGACTTGTTTTGTTGAATGTAAATTTCAACAATTTTAGAGCGTTCGCGTGGCGTGTACTGTTCCATTGTAAACATTTGCTTGGAATGACGCTTCAAACGCGGTATGTCATTAGTCGATTTGGCATCACTGCGGAAAGTTACAGTGTTGCCAGATGGGCGCTTCGAATATTGGCAACCCTGTACATCACTCTATAATATATAGACAAAAAATTTAATTTGCATGTTAATTTAACATCATCAGTTTAAATAAAAAATGTTTTTTTTTAACATATAGTATTTATACATAAAGATGACGCTGAAGTTGGTGTGCTTAAAAAAAGGTGAAAATCGGGCCATATCATCGGGCTCGGCTCAAATTCGTCTGAAAAAAATATATTTGAAAGTAGACCCTTGAAAATACTTCATTTACCAAAATGGAATGGAATTATGAAAAATTAAGAAAATTATAAAAATGTACGTTATTTTTGACCGTATTGCTAAATGAAGTGAAGAATTAAATTAAAAATAATTATTTTAAAAAAATATTACAATCGATCGATTAGTTTGTTTCCTGGAGTGCAGCCCGTTTTGAAAAAGTATGCTTCGGGAAAAACGCGTTTAAAGTTATTATTATTATTATTTTTATTCAACTAATGTACTAATAGTACAATAAGAAAAAGTTCTTTTACTATACAAAGCAATAATCTTAAGAGTAAAGTATTGCATATGACATTGTTTTTAAATTTAAATTTGACATAACGTCTGATATAAGTTTTTAAATGAAGAATAAATATTACTGTATAATTCAGCTTACATTACAATAAGTAAAATTAACAGGAAGTAAAGAAGACATCTTAAAATCAACTATATGAAATAAAAGTAAATTAGAAAAAATAACAAAGCGGAAAGAGCTGAAGTTTAAAAAGAGAGCAAGTTTTAATATATGAGGAAATTAGGTAAACAAATTAAAAAAAGCTTGCCTAAAGTTCCCAATTCCGTTTATTGATTTTAAGTGATTAGGTAAGGTATTCCATAAACTAATGGCGTTAATGAAGAAGAGTCTAGTAGAGTTTAGAAATTTAAAATTCGGTACTATAAGCATATTACTTCTAGCCGAATGGCAGAACTGTAGTTTATCAAAAAGGTACCGTGAAGTTTTCGAATGACTTAGCTCATAGAGAAAAATACAGTTTCTGGCGTAAATATAACTTATAATCCTGCAGCCGAGAATAGCATTCTTAAACTGCGAAAGATGATCAAATTTTCGAATTCCATAAACATACCTAGTTGTGTGGTTGAATGCTACTTGTAGCTTATGTTCAGAGCTTGAATCTAATTTGCAATACACATGATCCGAATAGGTTATTACAGGTAAAACTAGTTGTATTACGAGCTTACGTCTGGTTTCTATGGGTGTAAAATCTCTAGACATCCTTAGGTTTCTCAGAATGCTATATATTTTACGTATTATGCTATTCACATGATTGGTGCATGTCATTGTTGAATTAATGTGAAAACCAAGACTTACGACATTTGTGACCAGTTGAAGTTTTTTATCCCCTATAAATAGATCTGGAATATTCTCCGGAAAATGTTTGAGGCTGAGATCGGTAGAACATATGATTTATCGGCATTTAGCTGCAGACCATTATTAATAGCCCACTGGTGAATATGGTTGAGACCTTCATTCAGCCTGACACTTAGATCTTTAAAGACGCCTGTTCTACGGCAAAGATGCAACTGAATGTCATCCGCATAAGCATGCATAGAAGCATATCTGTAGGTTGAAAAAATATCATAAATAAACAATGAAAACAGCAGAGGACCCAGAATAGATCCCTGGGGCACTCTACTGCTTACCAATTCAAATTGAAAACACTTATCCCCTATTCTTACTCTCTGCAACCTGTTGGACAAGTAGCTTTCTAAAAGCCCTTCAGCATTATTACAAAACCCATACCAACACTTCAGTTTTTGACAAATCAGAATGTGATTAACGCTATCAAACGCTTTGAAAAATCAAGCGTGCAGAGTAAAGTAACTAGGTCTTCATCGTATGATTTCCTTATATCATCCAAAACTTTTATGGTAGCGATTATACAGCTATGGCCAGCACGAAATTCAGACTTTAAAGGAGACAACAAATTACTTATGCTTAAGTATTTTGAGATTTGATCAGCCATTATAGCTTCGCACACTTTAGACAGCGAAGACGGAATACTTATTGCCCTGAATCGTTGGTATCAGACGTTGACGATTTTTTGGCAACCGGTAGTACTTTTGCTACTTTCCAGGAGTGTGGGAAAGTAGACGTTTAAAAGCAGTGATTAACTATGTGCGTTAGAGATTGAAGTACGTATGATAAAATAAGTTTAACAAATTTTATCGAAATACCATCCTCACCGACAGCATTTGATTTGATTTTCATTATGCACTTGCCAACGTCACTCTCATTCAGCAGAAAATTGATAATTTGGTTCAATCAGCATATCAACAATTGTACTGTTTACAGAACTACTATTGTTAGCTAAGAAAAAATTATTAAGAACATCAGGATCCACGTTGCAATCAGTAGCATATTTTTTCCAATACCCAAGTTTTTCAGGTTCCTCCACAATACTTTAGAAGGTAGCGAGGTATTCAACTTAGCAGAATAATATCGTCTTTGTTATTAGTACAACAGCATTTCTAGCTACCCTATAGTTTTCCCAATTTTCAGCGGACGGATTCTTTTTCCACTGATGATGAAATTTATTTCTTTTTTTAATAGCATTTTTTACATAAGCATTAAACCACGGACATGAAACATTTTAAATAACAGCATTGCGAATAAGAACATGCGTAGCAAACAGGGTGTTTAGCGTACCAGCGAAAAGTTCAACTTTTTCATCAATACATAAATTTGAAAATAAATCAATTAGTTTTGAGCTTCTAACAAGCTGCCTACTAATTCATTTTTAAATAAGTCTTGAGCTTTAATAGCTGCCGACTTCAACTTTTTAGCCTCTGCACTTTTTATAGTGAACGGCTGTAAATGTAATAAAAACAAAAATAGCGCCAGTGGCGAACTTCGCCGGCAACCAATTAGGCAGGACCTTAAAATATTAATAGTAAATCCGCGAGTCCTTTTTTAAATAATCGTGGACCCTTACAACTTTTTCATCAATACCAGACTGAAACCAAACATCATTCCAGGGATCCAAGCTGGCATCACTGAATAGGACAGGAAAGTTCATGCAGTTAAAGTTTGGGTACGATACTGACTTTGAAGTCAAGGAACGTGATAAGTTTATGTCGAGTGTGCGGAAAATTAAATCATGGTTAGAAATGAAATAAATCTGATCAAACAGAAGAACAGTCGATACATCAGAAACTATAAAATAATCTAAAAGACTGGGCACATTACTAGACGAGAATCGCTTGGGTATAGATTTATTCACAATTAATACAAAGATTTTGTAACATTATCATTACATAAAATACTGATATTGAAATCACCACACACAACAGAGTAATGGAAGTTGATTGCCAGATCAGAGAGTTCAGAGAAATAAGTACTTAGGCTATGAAATTTGTTAGGATTGTAAACACAAGAAAGCCGTATCTTGGTATTGTTGTCAGATACACAGATATTTAAAAATTCTACACTATCACCAGAAGATTTGTAAACGATCTTAGCATTCAAGCTTTTGTTGCAGTAAATAGCAAACCCTCCTCCTCTTTTATTAGTTCTATCATTTCTAAATAAACTTAAGTTACTTATATCGAGAACAGTGTCATCGATATCAGAACAAAATCATGTTTCTGATACACATATAATATCGGCCGACGAGTCTTCAAACACAAATTTTAAATAATCTAGCTTAAACGCATTAAGGCTTCTGGCATTAAAATGCACAACTTTAAGACCAGAACACCGTCTACAAAAAACATTTATTACGACTTTAGAGGTTTCATTAGCGCCATTGCAATATCTATTAGACACAATCATAAAACAGGAGACGACGTATAGAAACATTAGGCAAGCCACGTAGAGTAAAAAAAGATATTAAGAGTATAGAGAAGAAATTAAAGAAAATAGAAGCAGACAGTGACCATATAACTCGAAAAGTGATATCACTGACACAGCTTAAAGATGATAGAGAAAATGAAAGACGAAAAGAAAATAATTGAGAAAAATAAAAACATAATGGAACCACGTAAATAAAATAAACGTTAAACATAATTTTCAAGATTGTCATCATCCAGCTCACCCGCAGCAATAGCAGAGAGTTGGTTATAGTTTTCAATTAACAAATTCTCACAATATTCAATCCTCTTGACAAAAATAAGCCCCTTATTTGCATATGCAAAAAACAGCTGCTTGCGACGCTTAAGTTTGACTGCACTCTGCTGTAGTATACCTATACATATTATTTAAACATTTAATTTACATCAATGTATTTCATTATAAAACAAGCTATAAATACTTTTCATAAAATAAGTAATAATATAAAAACCTCTACTGTAAGAATTTTCGAGAACATGCACAATAATATTCAAACAATAAGAACATATGTTCATTCTAAGCACTACTATCTATCTCATTCGCACACATGTACCCATATGGCTGAATGCAAAACATATGATATTATATTATACTTTTTACTCCTACACAAATATGTTAACATATGATTATGTTTAAGTTTTCTATTAATATAAGTCTACTCACTCACACATATTAAACGATTAATACTAAATTACAATATTCTACTATTACTTTTACACTAATTAAAGAACATATGATTCTGTTTACATTCTTAACTACACAAACAATTGTTAACTAGTTTTAAGACAAAATACCGTTATGCTTACTATAAAAGGATGAACAAATTTGAAAATAAATCAATTAGTTTTGAGCTTCTAACAAGCTGCCTACTAATTCATTTTTAAATAAGTCTTGAGCTTTAATAGCTGCCGACTTCAACTTTTTAGCCTCTGCACTTTTTATAGTGAACGGCTGTAAATGTAATAAAAACAAAAATAGTGCCAGTGGCGAACTTCGCCGGCAACCAATTAGGCAGGACCTTAAAATATTAATAGTAAATCCGCGAGTCCTTTTTTAAATAATCGTGAACCCTTACATGGCGATGCTATGTCGCGAATAAAATTATGTGGCGATCCTGTCGCCAAAATATTATTACATGGCGACCCAAAAACATATTTACTACACTGCAACAGTTGCCGGCTACGCTTAGTCAAGCTTTAATTTAAAAAAATGCTTGAGTTAGAGTTCAGTTCCAAGTCATTAAGCGAGAGATTTGTTCCGTTATTTCTTCGATAGATAGGGCTCACATGGTCCTACATATTGTCACGCATTGTAGGACAAGCCTCGTATTTGACCGTTCGAACGCTAGATACAGCCGACTGACAACATGTTATCTTGAATTTGAAATATTTCAGATTCAAGGCCATCACGCCAGGCGTGACAACATGTAGGATCATGTGAACCCCACTATTAGCTGCTGATCGAAGAACAGCATTTCTCTCGAACATACTGGAGAACTTAACGACGATTGGAGTGCATTTAGCATTAGCATTGTGTGTATTACTTCTCACACGAAACACACTCTTGAGTGGAGCAGGTCTGCAGCCAATTGAGAAGCACATCTTATTAAACAGGTGCGTTAGGTTTTCTTCGTTATTCTCCGAAACTCCAAACAAAACAGCATCAGTCGCAACTTCTTTTCGCTCAAGATCACCGATGATTTTATGCAATTCGTGCACTTCTTCTTTATACGCAGCTAATTCCACGTTTTCAGCATTCGACTCAATTCTTTCAATGCGCTCAACGTCAGCAAGAGAAGCGTTAACTTTGGTTACTTTTTCCAGCCACTCTGGCGCACCGGGTTTGAAGCGCTGTAGAATCCGTTTTATAAGCGGTATTAATTTTAATTCTTTTTATATATTCTTAAATAATTGTACAACAATAGCTGAGTTTTTTCTAAGCGAGTTGTAAGAAACGCAGTTAATAATCAATTTAAAAAAAAAGTTAAATTTTCGGAAAAATTTTTGCATAAAACCTCCTATAATTTAAATTAAAATCTAATTTTTTACTTTTTAATAAGAAAGCAAATAGTTGCTTGAACCAAATAAAAATTTGCTTTTTCAGTTCATTAACCTTTCAAATTATTGCTAATATTAAATCAAATCAAGTTTTTTCCTAAATATACATATTTATGAAAAGTGATTTGAATTCCAGCAATCACACTTGAGTTTTCTAGAACCACACTGTGATTGAGCCCACATTTGCTGATTTATGTTTAAGCAAACAATTTTTCCGTGTGAAAATATGCCACGTGTATAGTCCGTTCAAATTAATTTGCAACTTTTTACTCAATTGATGGGAATTTCCTCATCAAAACAAACACAAAATAGTACATAAAGCACAAATAAATAAACACAAAAAATTAAAGCACCAAAACGTTTTGATGTTGTTGGGAACGTGCAAAAAATTGTACAGATTCAATTAGTTGATATGTCAAACGGCACAAAAAGTGAATGATTCACTGTCACAGATGACAGACACACTTTAATTGAGATATGAAAAATCGTGCACATAAAACAGTAAACGACTTGTATTCAAAAAAGAAATTACTTTTAAATGTTTCAAATGCTCAATATAAAGTAAATACTTTGTTAAAGTTAATGTGACAACGAGGTTAAAGACTTATAGTAGAAACTTAACTTCTTAAAAGGGAGTGCAACGAACAATTATAAAGCAATATAATTGGGAAAACTTCAGTTACTCCAATGGAAAAACCGGGTAACTAGCTAAAAGTAAATTCCGAGAAAAATAGCTAAAGATCACTATAAGTATTAAATATTGTATTAATTGAAACACCTAAACGTTGTATTTTTGTATAACGTTCATGTGTTTCAACCAATACAGTATTTTATATATTTGTTATACAGTACTTCATATATAAAAATTGTACATAATTTATAGTATTGAATAAATACCATAATTAAATTGCTTAAGACAACATGCAATAGTAAAGAAGTTTTTTTAATATATTATTTAACAGGATAATGTTTTAATATATATTTTTGTTATTTTTATTAGCAGGGTTCTACTTTGTAGTTAAAAAAGGACAATAGTAGCGGTTTTTTATTATAATACCCCAAGGGGTATTCACACTGACTTGGGTAGTTGGGTATGGGTAGATTGAGTACTTTTGGTTATTGCGAGCACCCTAAATTGCAATTGAGTACTTTGTAGAATAGTTTAAGGCAGTGCTGCATGTTTGTTTGATCTCCCCGGTTTATGTAGATGAGTGACAGCTGGAAAAGGGTTGCCACCATTTTTTGTCATTGTATGCGCGAAAATTTTAGGTTATTAATTGGGCGTAAAAAAGTTATTCTATATACGAGTAATTTTTAACGTGAACTTCGCGGTATGTTATCATTTACTAGTAATCTAGGGTAAAACGTTGTCCTGTCACATACCGGCTTACTGCCACATAAGAATTTTCATGCCAATCGGAAAAAAAATTTCAATTTTTTGTTATCTGAACTGGCATAACTTTAGTGCGAAATGTCCATTTTAAGTTGAGTTTCCGAAAGTAAGTATATGCACTAATTTACAAAATTTTATTTTAATACGACCAAAACCGTCTACAATATATAATTTTTATTGATTTGTCAGCGGTAAAAGTGTGCTTAGCAAAATTTTCCTAAACTATCTCGTAGGCGAAAGAAATCGACTGCCATAATTTCAGCGCAATCGACCCAGCAGTAAATTTTAATGATTTATGAAAAAGCGGGCGTTGCTATAGAGCAACCACGCTCATTTTTAATACTGTTCCCGAATGTAGCCATACAAACTAAATTACCAAATTTAAGTCTTATACGACCAAAATCGTCTTAAATAAAGTATATTTATTGATTTTTAGGCTGTTAAAGAGGGCGTGGTCACCCATTTTTAATACAGTTTCAGAAAGTAACCATACAAACTAAATTACCAAATTTTAGTCTAATATGATCAAAACCGTCCGAAATATAGCATTTTTATTGATTTTTGGGCGGTAAAAGGGGTATGGCCTTTTTTATTTACCGAGATATTAACTTAATTAACCGAGATATTAACAGATATTGTAAATTTTTTGCAATAGGTGTTACCGTTTCTGAGATCTTAAGAGACATCGCACGAAAGATTTTATATATATAGAAGGGCGGTAAAAGTAGGCGTGGCAATATTTATATATCTAGTGACCACCACTTGTACTCATAGCATATATAACCAAGTTTCTTTATAAAAACATGCACAACTCAGGAATTATAATTTCTGAAAAGTAGGCGTAGTTATAGTTCGACCACGCCAATTTTTTGTTGAATTGTCGATAGTAGCCTTACGAACTAAATTACAAAATCTTAGTCCAATACAACCGTTTTCGTCTGAAATATAGCATTTTTATTAACTTGTGGGCGGAAATAGGGGGTGTGGCAATATTTTTTGTGTATTATTCGAGATATTAGCCTTGAAAGCAAATATTGTAAATTTTATGCCCTTAGGTCAATCATTGCCTATTTTTGCAAAAGGTGGTAACACATGGAAAATGTACTCAATTTGGCAAGAAAACATTCTATCCAAACAAGTCAGGGTATCAGCTAGAGTAGAGTGGTAGATGGGTACTTGGGTAGAATGGTACTTTACAAAAACAAAATGTACGACATTTGCCAATCTACCCAACTACCCAAGTCAGTGTGAATACCCCTATTGTTTTCAAAGTTAGCAAATAGCGCTGAATAAGTCATGTTGAGGCAATGGAGGATGACACTTCAGCTAAGAAAATATTAAGTGCTACGCCCGGTGGCAATCAAAGCGGAAAAGAACGCCTGAATGAAGGGACTTGGCGCCAGCACTCGCAAATTATACGACACATCGTATCTGAGTCAACAAAGTAAAAACTCTAAATATTTAAATATATAATATTTTGGGTCCATTTGTGATCCACCCTTTTACCTCTTAAAAACAATATTAAACTTCAAAGTTCCATTAGATAAATGAAAAAAACAGTTTATAAATAAATTTTTAATTTTGGAAGAAACGGCCAGGAACATCGAACACTTTTAATATTTTTTTTTTTTAAGAACCGGGTAGCTACAAAGAACAAATACAAAACAGAATTGGTGGGTCTGTTCCTGTGAATATTAGATTCAAAAAAAGGCCTGGCCTTGAGCTGTAAATCTTTGGTAAGTCGAGCTAGTGTTTGCATATAACTACGGGCAATTTTATATGCAAACGGAAAAAAATAACAAAACCACCAGGAAGTAATTAATTTTTATTGCATTAACAATATTTATTAAACTTACGTTCTTTTCTTGAATAATTAAAACTTACTGCTTCTTCATTGAAGTGCAATATATATTTTTTAATGATTACACGATTAATTAGTAATCGCGTAAACCGTACAACGACAAAACATAGTATCTCCATTTCATAGTTTTGAGAAAACTGAGTTGTTTTTTTTTTTGCCATAACCCTTTGTAATTATTGTCTAAGCCAATATACTTAAAACGCTAATAAATATCAAAAATACTCTTAATTCGGGAATCACTCTTAAAACTATTGCAAAATATTAAAGATTTAACATAAAGTGAAAATCCTGGAAATGGCGTTTACTATGTTTTGTGCCTGCACGGGAGATTTGTCACCGCGTATGTTTTTTTCTTTTATATTTTGTTTTAGTGTTTTTTGTAAGAAGCCAACAGGAAATAATTTTTACAAAAGCCGACGGCAAAACACTTGCACAAATTTCTAAACTTCAACGCAATTGTTAGCTTGTGCGTGAGTGAGTGCTTATTGGTTTTTTCACCGAAGGGAAAATCAATAAAATAATTTTGTTTACTTTTCCAAAAGCTTGCTGCCACTTTATTTATTTTAAATTTATTAAAATTATGTTGACTTTATATGATTTAAATACAAATTCTAAATGTTTGATAGTTTAAATCATACTTGATTTTAAATACAAATTCTAGTTGTTTGATAGTTTAAAATCGTTTATTGAGCTTAAGGTCAAAGTTAGAACAATTAATTGTTCTAACGAATTTTTCCAAAGAAACAACAACAACAACAAAGTTTTTTCAATATGAAAAGGAAAAAATCACTAGCTGATCTGATTGCAATTTCTACTCTGCTAAAAGCGTCATCAGAAATCTTTGTGATACCCGTGCAAGCGCGCGCTAACGCACTGCACCATCGGGGCGATGAGATTTGAAGCGTCAATTTCTCAGTTTTTCCTCCATTTCATAATGTCACATTTGTTGTTGTATTTCTGTTTTACTTTAGTTTCTATGCTTATGTTATTATATGTAGTCCAACAGCCTGCTGGAAGTCTGCACTAACAAAGCATGTTTACTGAAGTTGTTTTTAGAATTTTTGCTGATTTTGTTTTCAGCTGTTTCCGTTTGGTCGAGCTCTACCATTTGATTAAAGTTTTTTCTAAATGACCTCTATATTAATTATGTTGACTTTATATGATTTAAATACAAATTCTAAATGTTTGATAGTTTAAATCATACTTGATTTTAAATACAAATTCTAGTTGTTTGATAGTTTAAAATCGTTTATTGAGCTTAAGGTCAAAGTTAGAACAATTAATTGTTCTAACGAATTTTTCCAAAGAAACAACAACAACAACAAAGTTTTTTCAATATGAAAAGGAAAAAATCACTAGCTGATCTGATTGCAATTTCTACTCTGCTAAAAGCGTCATCAGAAATCTTTGTGATACCCGTGCAAGCGCGCGCTAACGCACTGCACCATCGGGGCGATGAGATTTGAAGCGTCAATTTCTCAGTTTTTCCTCCATTTCATAATGTCACATTTGTTGTTGTATTGAGTGCGTATTGCAGTGCGTTAGCGCGCGCTTGCACGGGTATCACAAAGATTTCTGATGACGCTTTTAGCAGAGTAGAAATTGCAATCAGATCAGCTAGTGATTTTTTCCTTTTCATATTGAAAAAACTTTGTTGTTGTTGTTGTTTCTTTGGAAAAATTCGTTAGAACAATTAATTGTTCTAACTTTGACCTTAAGCTCAATAAACGATTTTAAACTATCAAACAACTAGAATTTGTATTTAAAATCAAGTATGATTTAAACTATCAAACATTTAGAATTTGTATTTAAATCATATAAAGTCAACATAATTAATATAGAGGTCATTTAGAAAAAACTTTAATCAAATGGTAGAGCTCGACCAAACGGAAACAGCTGAAAACAAAATCAGCAAAAATTCTAAAAACAACTTCAGTAAACATGCTTTGTTAGTGCAGACTTCCAGCAGGCTGTTGGACTACATATAATAACATAAGCATAGAAACTAAAGTAAAACAGAAATACAACAACAAATGTGACATTATGAAATGGAGGAAAAACTGAGAAATTGACGCTTCAAATCTCATCGCCCCGATGGTGCAGTGCGTTAGCGCGCGCTTGCACGGGTATCACAAAGATTTCTGATGACGCTTTTAGCAGAGTAGAAATTGCAATCAGATCAGCTAGTGATTTTTTCCTTTTCATATTGAAAAAACTTTGTTGTTGTTGTTGTTTCTTTGGAAAAATTCGTTAGAACAATTAATTGTTCTAACTTTGACCTTAAGCTCAATAAACGATTTTAAACTATCAAACAACTAGAATTTGTATTTAAAATCAAGTATGATTTAAACTATCAAACATTTAGAATTTGTATTTAAATCATATAAAGTCAACATAATTAATATAGAGGTCATTTAGAAAAAACTTTAATCAAATGGTAGAGCTCGACCAAACGGAAACAGCTGAAAACAAAATCAGCAAAAATTCTAAAAACAACTTCAGTAAACATGCTTTGTTAGTGCAGACTTCCAGCAGGCTGTTGGACTACATATAATAACATAAGCATAGAAACTAAAGTAAAACAGAAATACAACAACAAATGTGACATTATGAAATGGAGGAAAAACTGAGAAATTGACGCTTCAAATCTCATCGCCCCGATGGTGCAGTGCGTTAGCGCGCGCTTGCACGGGTATCACAAAGATTTCTGATGACGCTTTTAGCAGAGTAGAAATTGCAATCAGATCAGCTAGTGATTTTTTCCTTTTCATATTGAAAAAACTTTGTTGTTGTTGTTGTTTCTTTGGAAAAATTCGTTAGAACAATTAATTGTTCTAACTTTGACCTTAAGCTCAATAAACGATTTTAAACTATCAAACAACTAGAATTTGTATTTAAAATCAAGTATGATTTAAACTATCAAACATTTAGAATTTGTATTTAAATCATATAAAGTCAACATAATTAATATAGAGGTCATTTAGAAAAAACTTTAATCAAATGGTAGAGCTCGACCAAACGGAAACAGCTGAAAACAAAATCAGCAAAAATTCTAAAAACAACTTCAGTAAACATGCTTTGTTAGTGCAGACTTCCAGCAGGCTGTTGGACTACATATAATAACATAAGCATAGAAACTAAAGTAAAACAGAAATACAACAACAAATGTGACATTATGAAATGGAGGAAAAACTGAGAAATTGACGCTTCAAATCTCATCGCCCCGATGGTGCAGTGCGTTAGCGCGCGCTTGCACGGGTATCACAAAGATTTCTGATGACGCTTTTAGCAGAGTAGAAATTGCAATCAGATCAGCTAGTGATTTTTTCCTTTTCATATTGAAAAAACTTTGTTGTTGTTGTTGTTTCTTTGGAAAAATTCGTTAGAACAATTAATTGTTCTAACTTTGACCTTAAGCTCAATAAACGATTTTAAACTATCAAACAACTAGAATTTGTATTTAAAATCAAGTATGATTTAAACTATCAAACATTTAGAATTTGTATTTAAATCATATAAAGTCAACATAATTAATATAGAGGTCATTTAGAAAAAACTTTAATCAAATGGTAGAGCTCGACCAAACGGAAACAGCTGAAAACAAAATCAGCAAAAATTCTAAAAACAACTTCAGTAAACATGCTTTGTTAGTGCAGACTTCCAGCAGGCTGTTGGACTACATATAATAACATAAGCATAGAAACTAAAGTAAAACAGAAATACAACAACAAATGTGACATTATGAAATGGAGGAAAAACTGAGAAATTGACGCTTCAAATCTCATCGCCCCGATGGTGCAGTGCGTTAGCGCGCGCTTGCACGGGTATCACAAAGATTTCTGATGACGCTTTTAGCAGAGTAGAAATTGCAATCAGATCAGCTAGTGATTTTTTCCTTTTCATATTGAAAAAACTTTGTTGTTGTTGTTGTTTCTTTGGAAAAATTCGTTAGAACAATTAATTGTTCTAACTTTGACCTTAAGCTCAATAAACGATTTTAAACTATCAAACAACTAGAATTTGTATTTAAAATCAAGTATGATTTAAACTATCAAACATTTAGAATTTGTATTTAAATCATATAAAGTCAACATAATTAATATAGAGGTCATTTAGAAAAAACTTTAATCAAATGGTAGAGCTCGACCAAACGGAAACAGCTGAAAACAAAATCAGCAAAAATTCTAAAAACAACTTCAGTAAACATGCTTTGTTAGTGCAGACTTCCAGCAGGCTGTTGGACTACATATAATAACATAAGCATAGAAACTAAAGTAAAACAGAAATACAACAACAAATGTGACATTATGAAATGGAGGAAAAACTGAGAAATTGACGCTTCAAATCTCATCGCCCCGATGGTGCAGTGCGTTAGCGCGCGCTTGCACGGGTATCACAAAGATTTCTGATGACGCTTTTAGCAGAGTAGAAATTGCAATCAGATCAGCTAGTGATTTTTTCCTTTTCATATTGAAAAAACTTTGTTGTTGTTGTTGTTTCTTTGGAAAAATTCGTTAGAACAATTAATTGTTCTAACTTTGACCTTAAGCTCAATAAACGATTTTAAACTATCAAACAACTAGAATTTGTATTTAAAATCAAGTATGATTTAAACTATCAAACATTTAGAATTTGTATTTAAATCATATAAAGTCAACATAATTAATATAGAGGTCATTTAGAAAAAACTTTAATCAAATGGTAGAGCTCGACCAAACGGAAACAGCTGAAAACAAAATCAGCAAAAATTCTAAAAACAACTTCAGTAAACATGCTTTGTTAGTGCAGACTTCCAGCAGGCTGTTGGACTACATATAATAACATAAGCATAGAAACTAAAGTAAAACAGAAATACAACAACAAATGTGACATTATGAAATGGAGGAAAAACTGAGAAATTGACGCTTCAAATCTCATCGCCCCGATGGTGCAGTGCGTTAGCGCGCGCTTGCACGGGTATCACAAAGATTTCTGATGACGCTTTTAGCAGAGTAGAAATTGCAATCAGATCAGCTAGTGATTTTTTCCTTTTCATATTGAAAAAACTTTGTTGTTGTTGTTGTTTCTTTGGAAAAATTCGTTAGAACAATTAATTGTTCTAACTTTGACCTTAAGCTCAATAAACGATTTTAAACTATCAAACAACTAGAATTTGTATTTAAAATCAAGTATGATTTAAACTATCAAACATTTAGAATTTGTATTTAAATCATATAAAGTCAACATAATTAATATAGAGGTCATTTAGAAAAAACTTTAATCAAATGGTAGAGCTCGACCAAACGGAAACAGCTGAAAACAAAATCAGCAAAAATTCTAAAAACAACTTCAGTAAACATGCTTTGTTAGTGCAGACTTCCAGCAGGCTGTTGGACTACATATAATAACATAAGCATAGAAACTAAAGTAAAACAGAAATACAACAACAAATGTGACATTATGAAATGGAGGAAAAACTGAGAAATTGACGCTTCAAATCTCATCGCCCCGATGGTGCAGTGCGTTAGCGCGCGCTTGCACGGGTATCACAAAGATTTCTGATGACGCTTTTAGCAGAGTAGAAATTGCAATCAGATCAGCTAGTGATTTTTTCCTTTTCATATTGAAAAAACTTTGTTGTTGTTGTTGTTTCTTTGGAAAAATTCGTTAGAACAATTAATTGTTCTAACTTTGACCTTAAGCTCAATAAACGATTTTAAACTATCAAACAACTAGAATTTGTATTTAAAATCAAGTATGATTTAAACTATCAAACATTTAGAATTTGTATTTAAATCATATAAAGTCAACATAATTAATATAGAGGTCATTTAGAAAAAACTTTAATCAAATGGTAGAGCTCGACCAAACGGAAACAGCTGAAAACAAAATCAGCAAAAATTCTAAAAACAACTTCAGTAAACATGCTTTGTTAGTGCAGACTTCCAGCAGGCTGTTGGACTACATATAATAACATAAGCATAGAAACTAAAGTAAAACAGAAATACAACAACAAATGTGACATTATGAAATGGAGGAAAAACTGAGAAATTGACGCTTCAAATCTCATCGCCCCGATGGTGCAGTGCGTTAGCGCGCGCTTGCACGGGTATCACAAAGATTTCTGATGACGCTTTTAGCAGAGTAGAAATTGCAATCAGATCAGCTAGTGATTTTTTCCTTTTCATATTGAAAAAACTTTGTTGTTGTTGTTGTTTCTTTGGAAAAATTCGTTAGAACAATTAATTGTTCTAACTTTGACCTTAAGCTCAATAAACGATTTTAAACTATCAAACAACTAGAATTTGTATTTAAAATCAAGTATGATTTAAACTATCAAACATTTAGAATTTGTATTTAAATCATATAAAGTCAACATAATTAATATAGAGGTCATTTAGAAAAAACTTTAATCAAATGGTAGAGCTCGACCAAACGGAAACAGCTGAAAACAAAATCAGCAAAAATTCTAAAAACAACTTCAGTAAACATGCTTTGTTAGTGCAGACTTCCAGCAGGCTGTTGGACTACATATAATAACATAAGCATAGAAACTAAAGTAAAACAGAAATACAACAACAAATGTGACATTATGAAATGGAGGAAAAACTGAGAAATTGACGCTTCAAATCTCATCGCCCCGATGGTGCAGTGCGTTAGCGCGCGCTTGCACGGGTATCACAAAGATTTCTGATGACGCTTTTAGCAGAGTAGAAATTGCAATCAGATCAGCTAGTGATTTTTTCCTTTTCATATTGAAAAAACTTTGTTGTTGTTGTTGTTTCTTTGGAAAAATTCGTTAGAACAATTAATTGTTCTAACTTTGACCTTAAGCTCAATAAACGATTTTAAACTATCAAACAACTAGAATTTGTATTTAAAATCAAGTATGATTTAAACTATCAAACATTTAGAATTTGTATTTAAATCATATAAAGTCAACATAATTAATATAGAGGTCATTTAGAAAAAACTTTAATCAAATGGTAGAGCTCGACCAAACGGAAACAGCTGAAAACAAAATCAGCAAAAATTCTAAAAACAACTTCAGTAAACATGCTTTGTTAGTGCAGACTTCCAGCAGGCTGTTGGACTACATATAATAACATAAGCATAGAAACTAAAGTAAAACAGAAATACAACAACAAATGTGACATTATGAAATGGAGGAAAAACTGAGAAATTGACGCTTCAAATCTCATCGCCCCGATGGTGCAGTGCGTTAGCGCGCGCTTGCACGGGTATCACAAAGATTTCTGATGACGCTTTTAGCAGAGTAGAAATTGCAATCAGATCAGCTAGTGATTTTTTCCTTTTCATATTGAAAAAACTTTGTTGTTGTTGTTGTTTCTTTGGAAAAATTCGTTAGAACAATTAATTGTTCTAACTTTGACCTTAAGCTCAATAAACGATTTTAAACTATCAAACAACTAGAATTTGTATTTAAAATCAAGTATGATTTAAACTATCAAACATTTAGAATTTGTATTTAAATCATATAAAGTCAACATAATTAATATAGAGGTCATTTAGAAAAAACTTTAATTTATTAAAATTATCAAATTAAAATTTAGTTCCAACCATGTAAATCAATATGTGATTTTAAAAATTTCTTTTGTTTAAATTCAATTATTTATGGTATTCTTTAACGATAAAATTTTTCCATTTCGTAAACTTGTAAAATTCCGAGCTTACCTTAAAGGAACGCACCTTAAGACATCTGAAGAATTTGCCATGCATATGTCAAAAACAGCTGGTATAAAAAAAATGTTAATTTACATAACTTAAACATTTATCATGCTGAAACAAAACAAAAAGAATGAATTAGTGAAATATTTAAAACAACTGAATTAAACAAATATTTTAAACACCAGCTCACAAAAGACAAAAAAGCTACCACTAAAGTTTTTACTCTTTGACAGCTAAAAGTTTAAGCAAACTTTTTTAATGGTTTAAGCACTAAAATTGTAACTTAAACATTGTAAAAAAATTCCATACAAAATATTTCTGAAACTCCCAATTTGCTTAAAACTAAGCAGTTTACGAGTTTTAAGCAGTTTCCTAGGCGTTAAGGGAATACCCTTATTAATAAGTTTACCGTCGTGCAGTTTCGGCACGATCAAAATATGGTGAGCTTTTGTTAAACTTCTCCTTACTATATTAATCTTTTTCTTTTTAAATACTCACACCTTTCACACTTCTATCTATGTTTTAATTTATTATTTAATAAAAAAAACTTGCACAATGCGCTACCTATATCTATATCTTAGAACAGTATAGATAAAAACAAAATCTTATCTCACAACCTTAAGATAAACGTGTAACAAATAAAAAGTACAATTTCATTTTGAACTTACGTTGGATCAACGGTCTTGTGACATCCAGTGTTGTCACTCTATCACAATCGTGGTAGATCTACCACATTTTTGGAGAATACACTATTTAAAATTTTCAAGTGACAACACTGGTGATAGCTGCATTTTCATTGCAACAGTTTATGTGCGGTAAATTTGTCTTATAACGCATAATTCTTTTTTTGTTCTGTCTTTTGTTCTTAGTACGCTAAATTTGCTAACTATATATAGTTATAATTTTATAATATAATTTTCCACCAATTAAAAACATCTTACTTTTTGTAAACAAGAGCAGCTGAGTTGAAGTTTTTTAAGTAGATGTACGTCGATCAGAATTTCGAGATCAACACGAAATTATCTACGTGTAATCTGCCATTTGCTACGGCCTCCTTGCGTTACGCGAACATAATTGGACCATTAAGGGGGTCCTCTGGTAATCTATGCCAAATTTTAGCCTTTTTTCAAAATATTGTGGAAAGAGAACGAGTAAAGATATTTTAGTTCCGTTTTTTGATTTGGGTAGCTTAATTTATTAAAAAAAATACAAAATTTTGAAAAAGTGAATTTATGGACCGTTCAGAAAGTTCTCGGCCTGGTAACGAGGTTCTCCGGAAAAAAGGTGGGTCCAAATTGCGCACGATTCCAAGAGTAAACATCGTCTGAAAAAAAAAAAAAATATTCAGTTACTTAGAATGAATGTCCCTATAGCCGCTACCTCGGAAACAAAAATTGAAATTTTTTTAGGGGGGGAGCCGCCACTTTGAAAATGAAAAATCGAATTTCGACCTTTTTTTTTGTAGTCTAGTGTAGAAAAAAAATAGTAAACATTATTTTTTCGGCAAGTTCGAGGTAGGGGCTATAGCGGCGTAAATTCTGCGTCGTTTCATGCCTCATATATCAAAATCGGTCAAAAACTGTTGAGTTATCGTGCGCAAAGTTTTGAAAAACATGGTTTCGAGAAAAACGCGTTTAAAGTTTTGATTTCAATTTTGAGGCACACAAATGACATTAACACATATTTTTTTAATACAATACTTACGAATATTAATCGGCAATTCCAGCCCCATAAAGTGTGCCTTCCTCCATCTCATAAAACGAGTTTTCCATGGCTTTTTGGGCTCTGCGGGCTGTGCGACCCTCTTTCGATGATGCGTACGTTTTTAGCTCTGAGCGTTGAAGTCGTTTTCCGTCGCGAGATTCAGCATACATCTCGGCTTGTGGGCCGATGACAATACCCATTGTTGACATTATTTTTAAAATACTTGTGAAGCCTTCGTTGAAAATGCAGGTTGCCAGAAAATTTGCGATTTCGACTGTGGTAGCACCACAGTGGATATGTTTCGGCGCAAAGGTCCACAAAAGCGAGTTGAACGATTCGTTACAATTTTGCGTTTCACCTCCAGTGCATCGGTTGAGTAGATCGTCGGATGATAACGCTTCGTATATGGGCTTCATTACTTGCAGAACCTTTCCATCAAGTGGGGCGTACCTCTTTTTGCCTCTTTTTTGTTCGATACGCGTACTTACGCGGCGCGTTTGGGTGGCTTTTTTTATCCATAGCAAAAAAAAAAAACACAAAACGATTTTTCTTTTATTTTACAACAGCAGTTATCGCGCACGCGTAGCTTTCAGCGTTCGAAAATAAACTGAATCTCGTTCGTTTGCTTCTTTCATGTGAACACCTGAGCTCAAAATCATTTCAACCCCTAAATCAAAACATGCATGTATACATACTGCATGTATACATACTGTGTGTGTATATTTTGTAATATCAATACATATTTTGGAAGAATTCCACAGAATTTTCGACTAATGACTGCAGGCAAATAAACAACTTTGCTGATGCGTTATTTTGACGAAAACATACCTACACAAAAATGCCTGTATCTCCTAAACTATTTCGAATTTTGAAAAATCCTTTTGGGAAAATGTTTTTGAGTATCTGAGCAATAGAAATATGAAAAAAAAAAATCGAAAAAAAATTTTTCGGATTACCAGAGGACCCCCTTAAGAAGAAGCAATCAGCTAACCTTTTTCAAGTAGTGAAAGCTGATCAACGCTTTTGATGTTGTTGAATGTTGAAAGATGTTCAAATATTCTCCTTTTATCCATAGATCGCTGGTTCATATCTGGCTCGAAGGACCATAAACAGATTAGATGGGTCTGTTCCTGTAAATATTTGATTCACAAAAGAGCGCTGGCTTTGAGCTGCAAATCTTTGGTAAATCGAGCTAGTGTTTGTATATAATCTTTGGGCAATTTGTGCTCGGTTTTATATGCAAACGGAGAAAAAGGAAAACAAGAACAAAAACACCAGGAAGTAATTAAATTATATTACATTAACAATATTAATTAAACTTACGTTATTTCCTTCAACATGTGAAGAATAAATTAAATATTTAAAATGACTGTTTACTGCTTCAAAACGTGCAATCAGGATAGTGTAGAAAAAACTTTAGCTACGTGGGTGACAATCAATTTGTGATTGATATCAACAGCCAAAGGAACTTTTCGGAGAAGCCGATCGAGTAGCCAGTTTGTGTATCGAGAATCGATACTAGAGCGAGCCGATAAAGCAGTAAGATGTTTCTAATCTATTACTTTCATTAACCTTCTCATTGTAAAGAATAGTCTCTAAGGATAGTAGATAAAGTGGCAAACTCGTCTTCGGATTAACAGACTTCTTAAAGAAAAATAAGAAAAAAAATATATCTGTAGTTGAACTCTGCTTTAAATAAATTTTTGTTTAAGGAGAACTAATTATTTAGTCAAATGTAGATTTTTAACAGTTAAATTCAAAATAGCAGAGAAGATAGGGCGATTCATTTATTTTAAATGGAGGAACTAGGTAACTGCTTTACATACAAGCTATGGAATAGTGACGTATGGAGATTCTAAATATTGGTTTTTCGATACGTTGGGAACTTTTATTTTGTGAGGTTTGAAAAAAAAATACATGAGCCAAAATATTAAGGAGATGGGAGGGGTAAATAGCGTCTCATCAAGGTTTAAAGTTTGTAAAATTGTGAGGTTTTTAGACAAATTATTCCACAGCTGCTCAAAAGTCGGCCATGAGCAGTTGAACTCGTCTTTTGGCCGGTGTCGGTCGTATTCTCTGTTGTTGTTTTTTTTTATTCTGTTATTCTGGCCCATGTGGGCGTTTGTTTCATACTTCACATGCTGGTATTTCTAAGTCGTGTCTTGGTGATCTAATCTCACCACGATCAGGTCTTCGCTGGTATTGTGCTTCTTGTAGGATTTTTTCACCAGATGAGTTTTTCTCAAAAATTAAGCTTTTCGGTGGTAGTCTTAATGCTTAAATAACAATTTTAGAGATTTTGTTACATTTTTCAACGAAGTAAGCACCTCACGCTGTACTAGCATCTATGATGAAAAGTTTTCATCGGAAAATATTTCGACTCCGTTGTTTCAGACGCTTCACGCCTCTTCTTCTGAGGCTCAAATAATTTCATCTAAAAATACTTAAATATTTCGAAAAAAGATGAAAAGTTCCCAAAATAAATATAATAAGCGATGTATGACGCTTCCAACCACTTTTAAGACGAAGCAGATCTCGACTAAACCAGTGAGGTTAGATAATAGAGTTATTACTCTATCTCCTCCATCTGTTTCAGCCCCGGGTAGAAATGAGAATGATGTATCTAATGAGCCGAATAGTTCATTAAAGAGCGGTGTCGAGAAGAAAGAAGGTTTTCATTTCACGCTTTCAGCCCGACACAACAAGTGACAATGTATTGACGTGTGTCAAACATAATCAATTAGTAAATCAGACTGCTTTCTACTCATGCAAAAAAATTAACAATAAATCTTCCCACTCATCATTTATTCTCACAGTTGCTGCTGAAGAGTTTGCAACTGTTCTGAGCTCTAATTTGTGGGCAGATAATGTCTTCGTTTCTGAGTTTAAGCCTGAATATAGGTCAAGAAGAACGAACAATATGGCCAGTCAGACCCAAAAAAACTAAATGAGTTTCCCTTTACTATCAATATGTTCAAAGACGCGAGACATTTTTTGTCAACTCATAATTTTTCTGAAGATATTATCTCGTTAACTGAAGCTTGGTAGAACGGAGGTGTTACTACCTTAGAACTGTTTGACAATAGTTTTCAAGTGTATAGTAAGGCATGCGGAAAATAGTTCTGCAGTTGGTGGTGGTGTTCTTTTAGCTGTAAGAAACTCCTATGTTAGTTCCTTTATTGATATTCCTTGCTTTGCTAATATCAAACTTATATGCGCTAAGGTTGTACATTGCAATTCTAATGTATATGCAATTAATGCATACGTTCCTCCTAAGAACAGTGCAGAGGTCTATGCACACCATGCGAATTATGACGTTCTGATTTACAACAAGTTAGTTGTATTTATAATAGTCTGGAAAGACTGCTTGACCTAGTCTTAACTGCAGACAGTAACAATGTAATTGTTAAGAAGGCACTTTATTCCCTTACTACTATTGATATTTACCATCCACCTTTGAGTATTTGGTATAAATCCGATAGGGAGAATATGGTAAATTCAAGCTCTGTTGACACAGTTTATAAATTCAATTTCAAAAAAGCTGACTTTTTGAGGATGAATCATTTACTTTATAGTAAATTAAATATAATAAAAGAATACATAAACAATAATAGTCTAAATAGATCAATCAATTTTTTCTATACGGAGCTATTTGCCATGTTTTCTCAGTCTGTACCATATAGTCTGAAATTTGCGAACAATTCTGCGTATTCTTGGTACAAAAAGGATTTAAAGACTCTTCGCAACAGTAGGAATAGGGCTTGGAAGAAATATGTCACTAATTTTGACTCAATCGACCTAGAAACATACAAACACTTGTTTCTGGAATTTGAAAATCGCTCAGCTGCTTTGTATAATGAGTATTTGGATAATATTAAGCTGAGCATATTGTTAGATTCAAACAAATTTTTGGGATTTATTAACGTTAAGATAAAGAAAACTGATGGATTTCCTTCTTCTTTCAAAATTCAGGATGGATTTACTGACGATTTCATGACAATTTGTCGCCTATTTGCCAATCTTTTTAAAGAATCATTCTGTTCAGATTATTGTAATCTTAATCTAGCATATTTTGATTATATGAACAACGCACCAAAAGTTTCTTTGGAGTACATATCATTTAACTCGGAGGATATTTTTAAGTATATTGAATCAATCGATGAAGATTTTAGCGCTGGACCAGATGGAATTCCTGCCGCAGTTGTAAAACAATACGGCTTCATTTTGTGTCAACCACTTTCTTTACTTTTTAGTAAATCAATTAATGAAAGTAATATTCCTCTTTTTTGGAAAAAATCATTTATCAGTCCTATTTACAAAAAAGGCTGCAGGAAGGACGCCCCTAATTATAGGCATATCGCTAAATTGTCTTCAATTCCTAAACTTTTTGGGGAAATACTGTACGACAGGGTGAAAAATAACTGTGGGTAAGTCATCACAACTCGCCAGCATGGTTTTGTTACTGGCAGATCCACTGTGTTTAATCTCCTCGACTTCACTATATTCTGCTTGAAATCTATTGATTCTGGTAGCCAAGTCGATTGTATTTACACTGACTTTAGCAAAGCTTTTGATAAATTAATACATAATCTTATTATATTTAAACTAAAATAAATGGCATTCCCGCAAAATTTTGTAAGCTGGATCAAATCGTATTTGATAGAGCGATCTTATCAAATACGGTTCCAAGGCGTGTTGTCTTTTGTTTTTGTTGCAGAATCCGGTGTCCCTCAAGGAAGCCACCTTGGTACACTTCTGTGTACTTTGGCAATTAATGATGTTACTCACATCATCAAACACTCTTATTTGCTTATTTATGCAGATGATATGAAAATATACAGAACAATTGATTCTTGAGACAATTCAGACCAATTCCAGTCAGATTTGAAATCCTTTGAGGTTTGGTGTTCTAAAAATAATACGTTTTTTAATCCTGATAAATGTAAAACTATGACCTTTTCGCGTAAAATGAACAATTTAATTTTTGATTACAAAATAAAAGATACTGCTTTAAGTCGTGTAACTAGCGTCAAAGACCTTGGTATATGCATGGATTCAAAGTTGTCGTTTACCATGCATATTGATAGCATTTGTAAGAAAGTCTTTTCTCACTCTCAAATTGTCTTTCAAGGTTGTTTCGTCCGATCAATAATGCACGTATGGTTCCAATCAATTCCTCTTAATAATCTATACCTTTCCTATCAGGTCAAAGACCAAACTTTGTTTGTATAATTCGTATGCCTTGGTTCTTTGACCTTTTTTATAAAAAAAAAATAATAAAAGCATCTTTTATGCTTGGTTTTATAATACGCTATGCTAAAGAGTTTGATAGCTTCATAGCAACTACAACGCTGTATTATTCAATTGTGCGTCCTCACTTGGAGTACGCAA